>CAJVPI010000004.1:0-115399 GCA_910592345.1 Paraglomus brasilianum
AAAGCAAAATGCACGTCACTCGAGTGTGTCGAAAAAAGCAAAACACACGTCATTCTCGGGTGGGTTATAGTCCATACTAAGTGGTATAATTGTAGTCTAATTAGACTACAATTATACCATTAATGTTTTATATCTTAATCAATTTGGATGGCAATGATATGGCTCGAACAATGCATGCAAAAATTAGTCCATGGTGAGCACAGAATACTAAAGCAAAGCTTTCAACCATATGTAATTCATTTTGTCAAGCGTAAAATGTACTATTATTCTTCGTGCAAAGCGGTTGATCTTTTCCGTACTATATTAGTCACACGAGATTTCTCAATTTGCAAACTTGTATCATGTGACATAGATATGCATATTCAGGGATCGCCTGCGATATATTAATAAAACGCACGATTAATTAGGCGTCAGGGTTTTGCGTTCAGATCTTTCTATCAACAGCAAAGATCGGCAGCATCTCGATTTGGGAAAAAAGATCAGTTGTCGAGTTTCCTCCTCCTGGTTACTTGGATCTTATATCAATGGACGCAGAAGACGCATCCAATACGCATCCGACTTCTACAGAGTCTCCACAATCACAAAGACCTCGATCTCAGCCTGCTGAGCGAAACCTAACTGTCATTCCACCATCTCAAATTCCTCACCAGCAAGGTGAGGAGAGCACATCAAGCGCATTTCCTTTCAACTCGCAATCAGTTCCCATCAATACGAGCGGATTACGTAGGGCACGGTCATATTATTCGACTTCAATTCCGAACGAAGCAGTGCCTTGGAGCGCATTAAGGCGGTATAATGATGGGTCGTTCGTACAGTCGCCTGGTTTTGGGGATGTGGATGATTATTTTGGGTTTGGCCAGCTGGCACATAGTATGTCGCCCCGTGATGAGAGAGGTGGGTTTGAGAGCATTGCAGATCATTGGATTAGGCAGAGAACAGTATCTGCGACTTCTGATGGTTCGAGTAACAGGTAAGGAATGAGATATTGTAAGAAGACTTTCGTAATTATGATACTACAATATTGTAGACAGAGCAAAACGAATCGGTTCAGTAGTAGCCGTGTGTTCTCCATAGACCTTTGACAATCGTTGACATAACATCCGCATGATCTCCAAGCGCGCCTTCAACGATTCAAATCACATCACCCACTCTCTCTTCATTTTCTTATTTCTTTCATCATCCCCCATCTACTCAAAGATTCAATACCATTACATCATCGGAGCAAGTCTCACTTCTCAATTCGTTAGATTCTGATTCTGACTTCGATTATCGCGACTACGAGTCGTCTTCCACTCGCGAACATCCCAACTTTCTCATCTCTACTTACCACCGCGTTAAGAAATTTTTCATGAAGAAATTATATCTGTCGCTAAGTGAAAAGGATGTAGTGAAATGTGCATTGGCATATTTATTAGCTTCACTATTTACATTTGTACCAGCGTTGAATTCATTGTGCGATTTCGATCGAGATCGTAATTCGTATCTAGTTGCTGCGGTTGCCGTGTTCTTTAACCCTGCAAAGACACTGGGTGGAATATTTGAGGCTGTATTTTTTGCTATCGTTGCTGGACTTTACGGATGTTTGGTCGGAATAGCATCAATGTCCTGTGCAGTCTGGTTTAATAACCATGATTTGCGTACATTGGGTCACGTAGTTAGTGTTTTGTGGTGTGGTGGAAGTATGTTTATCGTCGCTTATGCTAAGGCCAAGATGAACAAGCCTACTTTTAATAGCGCCTGCACCCTGGCAAGCATCATTATATTTATCACTATAGTGCGAGAAGGAAGTGTTCATCTCGGTGTATTTAAGCTGGATAAAATATTTCAAGTTACAAAGATTATTTTGATTGGAGTTGGAATAAGCTTTTTAGTCTCCGTGCTTGTGTGGCCCGTGAGCGCGAGCAAAAAACTCAAGTAAGAAAGAAAGAGCTCATAATTGCAGTCAACGAATGTTTTTTGCAGCTCTCAACTTGGCTGATTTCAATTTTCTTTCCCCATTAGGAAGGATATTGAACAGACATTAGATGGTTTTTGTCTTCTCCTCAAATTGCTCACCAAAGCTTTTCTCATAGACAACGTCAATTACACGGACGAGTCAGTACAAAGAGCCATTGCCTCTCATCGAGCAACATTCACTTCTCTCATTACATCATTAAAGCAGGCCAGGCTGGAAATACACAACAGAGGCATGCAACGTCGATTTGGCTTATATGAAGATGCAGTACAAGTGCTCCAACGCTTAGCTCAACATCTCAGTAGTTTACGAAGTTGCTGTGGTATAGAGTTGGAAATGATCAAAGACATGGATAATCACAATTCCAAGCAAACCGTTCCATTAACCCCAACACGAACAAGTGGAGTGCATTTTGACGATGGCAATCTGCATCGTAGACCAAGTGCTCCTGCAGAGGAAGAGGAGTATGGTGACATAACCATTCTGCTTGAATTCATCCAATACGTTGGACCTCATCTGAAATCTCTTGCGTATACATGTAAGCGAACTATGAAAGATCTTCAAGGCCAATTTTCTGAAACAAGACAAGGCCCGCCTGACTTTCCTCAGCTATATCAAAACCTCGAAGCAGCCCTTGCTCTATTTGAAACATCTCAGAGTCGCGCTGTTACACGACTATACAAACGGAAGACAATTATTGATCATTATGATGGGCGAGCGAATGAAGAGATTTTTTTAATATATTTCTTCGCATTCAATCTTCGAGAATTCACCAAGGAACTGGAAAGGTTGGTTGACGTGTTTGGAAAAATTTCCGACTCGGAGGAACGCGTCAAGGAGACACGAAGAAGGCGTGGGTGGTGGCGCTGGTTATGTTGGTGTTGTTACGGATGTGTCGATGAGCTTCAAGAGCCGAAATATAGATCGAAAACCACCAAGTCTCCCATAGGGTTTCCGGAACACTCTCACAATCTTTTCGACACTATTCAGACGCCCAAACCAAAGACCAAATGGCAACAACTACAATTGAGGGTGTGGAAGAGACTATCATGGTTTAGACAATTTGAAGTGAAGTATGCTACCAAAGCAGCTATTAGTGCTGCGATATTGTCGGCACCAGCATTCATTGATTATACTCGAGAAACTTTCGTGACGTATCGTGGTGAATGGGCTTGCATTTCGGTAGGTAACTGAATAACAGATAAGAAAAACAAGTTAGAATATAATTGCTAATTTACTATGATCACGTCATAATCTAGATGATAGTAGTCATGGCTCCAACAGTAGGAAGTACGAATTTAAATAGTTTTTACCGCGTTTTCGGTACTCTATTTGGTTCCTACCTCGCCTTCATAGTCACCATACTCTTCCCGCCGAACGCTGCAGTTCTCGCTGTCACTGGCTTTCTAATCGCGATTCCGTGTTTTTATATTCTCCTTAATACGAAATATAATCGCATGGGCCAATTCATTCTGCTTACATATAATTTGGTAGCCCTATCATACAAGGAAAAAAATGTCTTGGACATTGCCCGTTACCGTGCAGTTGCAGTGGGTACCGGTGTTCTCTGGGGACTGTTAGTAACTACTTACGTATGGCCTTACGAAGCAAGAGTAGAATTGCGAAAAGGACTGAGTATGCTATTCGTAAATATGTCATGGCTATACAAGAAACTGGAAGCAGTATTTTCTGCATCACCTGAAAAGCCGGCTAATAGGACCGAGACAAGCGTTATGATGAATTCAGATGATGGTGACCATTTGAACGAGTCGGCTAGGGAATTCTTGGATTTGGAGCTGTTCCTACAAGTGTCGTTGCTGAAACTATATGATCTTCTCAACGAGACTTCTAATGAACCACGATTGAAAGGGCCCTTTCCTCAAACGTCATATAGAGAAATCATCAACAGTTGTCAGAATATTTTGGACAAGCTTTTATCTATGCGTATTGCAGTCACTAAAGAAGAATGGTACGGTGCTATTAGGAGAGACTTTATTATTCCTATAAATAAGGAGAGAAGAGAGTTGGTTGGAAATGTGTTGTTATATTATTACACTCTTGCTGCGGCTCTCCAATTGAAGACACCATTACCTCCATACCTGCCTCCAGCTGAACAAGCTCGTCGTCGACTGATTAGGAGAATTCGAGAGTTGCCCGTTGTTAAACGGCGTATTATATATGGTAATGATGTACATTATATAGTATACTATGCGTATGCATTAGTGATGGAAGATGTCATTCGAGAGTTAGAGAAAGTGGGTAATATAATGCAAGAATTGTTTGGATGTATGGGAGGAGAGGAGTTTGACCTGTTCTTTACTACGGATGCAACGTCGAATGACGTTGGAAACGAAATGGGTGATACGCAAGGCGAAGAAGACAATGTCATTCATGCAACCGACCCTGATACCGTGAATATTGGAGCCGACCTCGATCGCGTTCGGAACGAAACGGATAATTAGGCTAACAATCAGACAGTATGCCATTTAATAGTCAAAATTATGTCTATCTTTTTGGAATTTTTTTATTCAGATGTAGATAAACTAGAGGGTTTTCGTTTTTTCATAAGACGCATTTAAAATAAAAATCACATCCCCTCCATATGCAACTACTGTAGTGGTGATCACCACCATTTTAACCTGATCACTGAAATTATCAAATCGGCAATAGTAATAGTAATAGTACGGAGTAACAAAGTGGTTTATGAGTCACGGGGATAATCTGATATTTGATGCATGCTGTTCCACAGCGTGATATGCCGCAGCACGCGCGCTAATTTTAGTTCAGTAATACAGATATTAATTTAGTACAGGCGCAGCAACATGTCGCAAAATAAGTGACAGCACCAACGCTAAATTAATTGCTCTTCATAGTATAGTAATTTGTAGAAACGTGTCGTTTTTTTGCGACGCAAAAGATATATAAGTAGCTCAATTTCCATAGTCAAAAGATCGTGTTGTATGTTACGTGTTGAATACGAATATTATTATTCGAATAAAAGTAATACTACTGATCTTGATAGTATTCTCCTTTATTATCAATATACAGTTTATTTCTATCGTCGAAATAATTGATTATTAGACCTGACACTCCAAATAAACGGCTCCCTCAAGCTGTAACTGTGGTAGCGTTCCCCGGTCGGCGAACACACCTACACGAAAGATAAATCTCTCTCCCAAAATTCCCATTTATTTCCCGACCGTAACGTAAACAAAGTTCAGTGCTATGACAACGGAAAAGTTTT
Organism: Paraglomus brasilianum; assembly: GCA_910592345.1. Taxonomy (NCBI): domain Eukaryota; kingdom Fungi; phylum Glomeromycota; class Glomeromycetes; order Paraglomerales; family Paraglomeraceae; genus Paraglomus; species Paraglomus brasilianum. The sequence continues at coordinate 5,199 of CAJVPI010000004.1, forward strand.
TCAATATTTGGATCTTAATTCTGTGTTGGGAATTTTCTTTAAAAAATGAATGGTTTACAAAAATATAAACATTTTCTCTCAACCTGCTCAGATGGTTGCTAATGGTGCTTTTACCGAATGAAAACTAGAAAAGCAAGCGTTTCTGAAATTACCAAAGAAATTAAATCTTTTTCCATCCTAGTATTAACGCCTCCTCCTTTGAATTATTAAAGACATTAGTCCCAAGCCCAATATTGAATAATTTTTATATTAAATAAAAATTGTTAATTGCTTCTAGTTAAAATTTTTTCTCTTGATCTTAATTCTTATTAAGTTGGTTTTCTAATTCAACCTTGGAGCTTTGTTCCACTTCCGATAATAAGCTTTGGGATCTCTTGGTTTTTCGGCTATTCTTTCATTTTCCATAAAACCCCTCATTTCTCTTTTTCCTTCTCCTCGACTCCGTCGTCTGTCTTGTTCAAAATTTAGACCGTTTTCCCAATAGTTATTAAAATCACATAGTCGTCGCAATTTAGGTTTCGCCAATTATTTTAATGCACTCTTGCATTACTTTACCCATTTGAGCTCAGGTTTCAAGATTTATGTCTTTTGGTAAACGATCTTTTGTTTCAATAACTGTGTAGCCTTTGCTATATCTCCGCGAAGTCTAGAAAACACCTTGCTAGCTTCAACATAAATCCCTTTTGAATTAGCTTTCAGAGTTTTGCTTACCTGTTCTGTTTCTTCGGCGCTTATTTTTGGCCGCTGAGTAGGTACCTTCGTTTATTTTATATTTGGGAACTAACCGACAGTAAAAGTAATTTTTATTTTGAAGGCCAAATTTCCCTACTGGCAATTCAAAAACCAGGAGGGGAATATACCCTATTTATTTTGGCAATATTATCCTTTAAAACAAAGAGCATTCTCTTTGGCTTATTTCCCGAACAACTTTATTATGCTTCTTGGAAACAAGGACGCAATGTCCCTTAGCATTAGGTCTAATTTCGGAGTAAGTAGAAACACTATTTCCTAAGCCAGTTACTAAGGCTTTGAGCAACGATTTTCCATCATCAGCGTTATTATTTAAGACTTTTACGGTATCATACATTACACATGCAGGCTGCGCGTTAGGATCGTGTTGACAATTATAAATCGGGACACCATTCACAATTCGCACAGTAACTACACTTATGGCTCATTCGAAATCGCAATTATTCATAATTAAATGTCACTTTTGAAATTGTTATAGTAACAGTAAAGTAATTTCACAAAATAAAAAAAATAAAAAGATAAAAATAATTTATAATTCTACTCAACAAATGACTGCTGGATTTATGTTTCCGTTTCCTTCTTGGTTCATCATAAGGTGGGGTTAATGCTCGTTTGTTGATTTTATTTTTCGTTCTTCTTGGTAAATTTCATAAGTGATTTTCTGTTTAGATATTTTGGGTATCATTGATTTTAAAAATATATGGAGCAATTTTTGGGTTCCATAGTGGATTTGATGTAAATTAATTTTATATTAATATTTTTATATAGACATAGTCCTGTATTAATCACGTATAGTAATCGAAGTTTGCTACATAAATTTGGGTACAAGTTATTGCTGTGATAATCAAATGCTATTAGTCAGCTTTTAGTCACATCAGCCTCTCATTTATGTCACATAATAAATGTTCACTTTGTCTGGTTTTGTTGCATGCAGTCTACCCCATATACACAGTGAAAGTCGATATAACGAGGTATGACTGCGGCTGTCAGCGCGACAGAACGATAGCAGAAATGACAGCAGAAAACGGCAGCGCTGTCAAGCGACAACAGGGTAATCAAATGCTGTCATAGTAGCAGAACAATAGTATACTGATAAATAGATAATTAGTAAGCGCTGCTAAAATTAGTGAATTCGAAAGATATAAAAGCAGCGCAAGTTTCAGCTAGTGTCGATGTGTTTGATCTTGGTTTTCATGTTATTATCACGAGTATCGCATTTTCTGAATATAATTATTATTCTTATTGATCGGTATAGCGTAGAAATTCGCTAATCTCCATATCGACGAAGGATAATTGTCTCTTGTTCCACAATCCCTCGCTGACAAATTATGAACTTGCTAAAGAATCTGGTATTTGCACTGTCAAGTTGTTCAAATTCTCCAGTAAAGAACATAAATGAGGGTTCTCTTGAGGCTAAGCTAAACAACAAACATCTGATTGTTACTACAATATGCGAGCATGTTCTTTATGAAAAGTTTTTCTCATGCATCGCATCGCATCGCTTCACATTCACAAATCCATACCTGAATGAGCAGTATATACGACGTATCAAAGAATCAAAACAGGAGGAGTCACTCACCGATAAAGAAATCGAGACAAACTCGCGAATGTTAAAAACCAATTTTAAACATATACGCTCGACATTTTAGAAAATATCTGAAGAATAAAACTGCTTCGGATTTATCATGGGATATCCCACTAGTCAGGTAATTTGGAAATGGTTAGCCCGTACAAGACTTCTTTATGGTAAGTAATTTCAGCTGATGTGCGGGCTTGCGCCAAAATATTCTATTACATTGTATTAATTGGAATTATTGTTTTTGAACCAATAGAATCCAGCAGAGCGTATGAAAGTAACAACTCCACCACTCGTTAAGGATGAATTACAGAATTGATAATGCTTTTCCCGTGTCTCTTTCTTATCTATTATTTTCTTTTGCTCGTCTTGTTCTGATTTTCATTCATGAAAGTATGTATATTGTTTTGAGTAAGTAAATGTTCCGAATAGTATAATACTGACCATATTCTACTGTTAGATTCGCTAAAACTATAAAGAAAATTCTAGTGTAGAAATAACGGACAATCTATTTGAAGCAATAAAGACCATTAATGGTTCGTACAATCTCTACAAGTATTTCTTTCGGTGTGAACAAATGACAGATGAGAAAATTGTCAAGTTCGTAAATGGTGAGAACCAGAAAATAACGAAGAGTCAGAATCCTTGGTGAAAGTAAATAACGCCTTGTGTCGAGTCAACAACCGCAACAATTAGTCCGTATCGTATCAACTCTAGACACTTATAGAAAGTAATTTGATTTTAAAGAGCTTGCAATTGTTTAATAAATATTAATCGGAATTAACTCGATGGTTTTTGACTATGGAATTCGACCCGTATTTATATCTTTTCGCGGTCGATAATTTTCTGCATACACGTGAAACTCGATAATAATAAGTCGGCTGGGCATGGCTGTCCGGCTTATCGAGTTATCGAGAGACCAATAGGATTCATCGTAACACGATTTCCTTTCATGTCATAAGTTTTGTATTCACATATCGATATTGGGCAACTAATTTTCTTCTTTTCTTGCTTCCAAATTTACTGAACGTTTCTTCCGCGTTCACAATAATTAAACATTGATATTTATTAAAGAATTCTAAAGGTTGGGAAATTAACCTTTTTTCCGAAATGCATTGTTTCGCAACAATACAAATAATCGTAAAAGGATTTATCATCAATAAATATATAATTTTTTACAAGAACATCCTTTCCAAACTATCAAATGAAATAGTAAAATCATCAATGATATAAACATTTAAGAACGTCTTTCTAAATCGCCAAATGAAATAACAAATGATCGGTGATAACATAACTTTTAGGCTAAATGATAACCCGCTACTAAATTGGTAAAAATATTTATACAAATCACGTGAATCCAACTTAGCGACACTATCTGGCTGGCTTAATATTAACGAGAGTTTATATGTTGTCCGACTTATCGAGTTTCACGGTGTATATCTATCAGAAATTTTCGAATTTAAAATGTTAATACACAGGCAAACTCGATAAGTCGGTCTCTCGATGATTCAATTTTGGCCTAAGAAGGCCAAAACTTCCCAAGCCCTTTTCTCAGTTTTAATATTTAAAATCTCTCGATAAGTCGGTTCTCTCGATAAGTCGGTCCATCATGCATGACCGACTTATCGAGTTTGCCTGTGTATCGGGTGGCACGAATTAGGCTTATTTTCTTGTATTGTGTCACTTAATTCCGAAGTGTTACGGTTCGGATATCACGAAGAAATACGTCATCTTGGTGCAGTAAGGTAAATTTTTGCAAGATTCACCGTTTGTCGTTATCATCTGACGTTGACTTTGCGCAACAGCGATATCTTCGTTATCGTAACAGCATGATAACTGCATAAATAGCCAGTCAGCTATGAAAACAGCGCACAACTGTAAAAAGAACTTTGTTTTATTTAAACGAAACTAAGTCTAACAACTAAGTTCGAAAACGATGCCTACTTTCCAAGTGAATTCTGTCGGTTGGCTTCGTTTTGGCTTGTAATCACTCCACAATTAATTGTTACCCACCCCAACAATAGGAAATGTATCAGCGAACAAATTTACTTGAAACGATGTTGAACATCTGAAACGAAAAAACGAATTGGATCCAAAGTTCTTTTCGTTAAGAAAAATAAAAATAAATAAATACAGAAATACAGAAACGGAGAGGCAGTTCAGCGTTGGCCGTATAAATTTAAGTGATGATAGTGACAATATATTATTAGTGATAGTGACGATAGAGAAAATATGGGTTTCCCCGAACGATCAAAGCTTCTGTGTGAATCTTGTCAATGCTAACAGATGGTTGCACACGGCTTGTTCAAATTAATTGGAAAACTAGAGACTTCCTTTAGTTATGCAATCTGTTGTCTGAAATCGTTATTATCCAAAGGATGGTGGATGGCGCTTATAATCCCCCGAAATTCTTATCGCCATTCACCATTTCTTTCAATATTATCCCTAAACAAGTGTATTTTTCCCCCCTCCACATTCTCTTCACAAATCCTATTACTATTACTATGACAATTTCTAATCATGGTGTCACTGCTTTTATCATTTTGTGTGCAGATGACAAAATAAATATGACGCGTTTGTAACTGTCATGTCGCACCGCACTACTAGGTATTGAACATCCTTCCTAAGCCAACACTATATACCGAAGGTCAAAAACTACTTCTAAATTCGTTTATAAGCAAAGCCCCAGGCTATTCGACTATCCCCTTACATAACTTTTCCTATTGATAAAAGTCGAGAATATCGACGTATCGCTTAGGCATACTTTATTCATATTCCCATACTTGTACTTTATAGGATCTACAGAGGATGTTCTGGAGATTCGGACTTGGTGCTACTTCCGCCATCGATGGTCTACTTGAAAAGGAAGATCGGACGCTTGAAGAATTACTGGACGAAGATGATTTGCTTCAAGAGTGCAAGGCACATAACCAGAAATTAATTGAATAGTATGGATTTTACTAATGTGTGTGTGCCGTGTAAATAGAATGGCCGTCCCTGATCTAATTGTTGCTCTCTTCTCTTGTAAATAAAGCTTGCGAGGGCCAAATGTGCTTTCTCAACTGTTCAATTATATCACTCGTGACGATTTGGATGACAAACAGAATTTTAAGTAAGTAGTCTTCTTTAATCTACGTTGACTACAATTGAATGTACTCTGTGGTGAATTAGAAAGAAATTGGTGATGTGTCTATAATGACTTTTTATTAGTAATACTTGATTTCCCGAATGCCTTTTGTCGCTATTTATATTGCATTTCACTTAATCGGTCATTATATATCTTGTTCCATTGTTCGATATCGACTATCACTTTGATTAGATATCCTTATATTGCTTGTGAAGTATTATGCTGCGAAATCTGGGAAATTTGTGAAGCAATAATCGAAAATATTGATCTGCTTGCATCATTCTGGCAACTGCTGGATCGGCCCCCGTCATTGAATCCGTTGCAAGCGAGTTATTTTATGAAAGTGAATGTGATACTTTTGCAGAGAAAGACAAGTGAGGTCAGTTATATCTATTGTGTTAGAATAAGGTCAAAAAGATTGTTAACCATTCAGCGCTGACTTCCCTCATCTTTCTTGCACTTACGCTGGGCAGATGGTGAAATTCATAGAGTCAATTCCTGGTGTAGTACAGAGTATGCTTTCTCATATGGAAACATCTGCTATTATGGACTTGTTACTAAAACTCATCAGCATGGAGGAATATTCGGAAGGGGCAGGCGTTGTGGACGTAAGTTTATGTGAAAGCAAGACAAGTGCCTTGATCTACTCGGCCTGATTTACTTCACTTTACGATATTGTACTCACTACTCGCTCTCCTCTTCAGTGGTTGAATTCAGAAGGCTTAATTGAATTACTCATTTCCAAGTTAGATCCCAATCTCGACTCAGAGGTACTAATCCTTTATTACAACATCGTACCCTCGTCAAGAATGTAATCAATCGCTTTCACTGTGTCTTACTTATATTTATAGCCCCCTGCCATTGAACTTTTCTAATTTGGCAAATGATTTCAGACACACTCGACAACCGCGCAGGTTCTGATTGATATAATTACGCTGTCGCAGTCGACCAATCCTGAGCAAGGCGGAATTGGACCCAACGCGCTCAGTCAAAAATTAATCAGGTAGACGTGAAAAAACAGAAAGATGACATGATAGCGCTACGAACGAAGCTTGTTGTCCATAACAAATAAGGAGATATTAACACTATTCTGCCCACTTTTTATGTCAGTGAGCAAACAGTCTCTAAACTTGTAGACTATATGCTAGATCCGGAAGCACCAAACTCAACGTCGACACTGACGAATGGTGTAAGCATCTTTCTACAGATCATTCAAAAGAATAATTGGTAATATCGCCTCCATTCCTAAGTATGTCGCTCTTTACGCGCAAGAGCTCTTCAATAATAATTACATACTCATGTTACGCGAAATACTTGTTGTTTTTTTATACATTTTGATTGTAGCGATTATGAAGAGCGTTCACCGTCCTTGGCTCCACATCAGCCACAACCATACCCCGTTGTGGACCTGAGTGATATGTTACGAGTATTTGCTAATCGAATAGGCGATTTCAAGGCTTTGTTGGAGAAACCAAAATCAGTGGTATGTATGTGGTAATAAGCACAAGTAAAAGGAGCTATATGATGTATTGTCATTAAGAATGTTACTGGTAGTGATCCCATATCGCTGATATCGATATTATAGCACCAGCATTACTGATGTTTACAATGTAATGCTATCACTATTTGTCCCTTCCTATCAGACCGCCGAAATTGAAACAACAATAGGCAGAATGATTCCTTTGGGTTCCGAACGTTTTCGAATATGCGAACTCTTCGCTGAGCTTCTGCACTGTTCCAACATGCACCCACTTAATGCTGGTCGAACTAAATTACCTAGGACCAACGGCTATTATGAACTGAAACCCATAGAGGATTACAATGATTACGGTCAATCTTCCATGTCTTTTATTCCTGCGGACCAGCCTGTCCAACCAACTCCATACACTATTCAATCTCAAGAAACAGGCAATACGACCGATGAAACCGCCAAACCTGATTTGAATGAAGGCAAAGATGTAAAAGAAGAACAATTACAAAATGCGGATACTATACCGATTCTTTCAACTGGAAATACTTCTACCCATCAAACACAAGAGCAGGTCAAGGTTGATGTTGTCGTTGTTGAAGATAATGAAGTTAAAGATGTCTTTTCACCAATGGAAATTGTCGAGCAAGAGCAGAAAGAAAATATTGATGTGACGAAGAGTCAGAGTGCTGATGATCTGGCATCGAATGGCTCTATAGATGCTGTTAGCAAATTACCCGTTGGTGATATGTTGAAGGCTAAGTTCATTGAGCACAGGATTATACCGACATGTCTGGTATGGTGTTATTTGTTAGAATTTATTACGAGTTTGCGAATGGTCGCTTAAACGGTCATTCTCTATTGAACGTCATAATGTTTGCCTTATTTACAATCGCTCCTACGCTCTTTATATCAATAGGATCTTTTCTTTAATTTCAAATGGAACAATTTCCTTCATACAGTGGTCTATGATATGATTGCTCAGATATTCAATGGTCGGATGGATGTTGGCTATAACAAAGAATTGGCCATTTCGGTATGTCTGATAATCACTCGTACATGTTGAAAAACTTTGTGAATTACGCTGAAACCACATGCAATTATCGTTCTATAAAGGTCTTTACAGATGGTCAATTGACTAAAAGGATCACAAAAGCTCAGCGATTAAACGATTTTGAAGTGTAAGTGAAACTATCTTCTTTCTTTCGTTAATGAAATATTGGCTTGTGTATTGCCACCCGATTATCATCTAATTGATTTTCTCCCGCAGCGAACAACCTAAAGGCGTTCGACTGGGCTATATGGGACATTTGACGTTTATCTCCGAGGAAGTTAAAAAACTCATTGAAAGATTTGGCATGGAAGTCGGTGATCAAATCAGAGGTAATTCATTGAAGTGAAACCAATCGTAGAAGTCAATGACAGAAATTATGTCAAATTTCATATAGACGACATCAACTTTGTCGGCTTGTTCTACTTATTAATGCACTAACAGTTGATTAATTGATCATTCGACCTTAATTTCTGTTGCTCTCAAATTTCAGAATATTTTGAAGCTGAAGACTGGCAGGAATATGTTGCAAAAACACTTCGGGAAACTTTGGAGCGTGATCGTCAACCACTTGGGGGCCAACGGCCCAGTAATCATGATAGCTTATCTCCTAGTCGAGAAGTAAGCGATGACAGTGATGCTGATGATGATGATTTAATTGAAGCGGTGAATGATGGGCCGCACGAACGGGTAAGTACTATTGGTTGCTTTTGAGAAGGATTCCTGGAACGTCGAAATTACTGGATTGATGGCCGAAAGAGTGATCAAGTGATGCAGAGGGTTTCCTGCTAAGAATTATTATATCTGTCTTGATTATCTTGGGTTTGGCTTTTTTGTCGATAAGTTATTCATAAATGCATTGTTAAATATCGTATTTTCTTTATAGTTTGCTATTTATTTGTGTCAACAGATTACAAGCGAATTACCAGACCAAATTTCTGATGACTCTGAAGATTCTGAGGATGAAGGATGGATGGGGTAAGTATTAATGCTGGATTGAAATTAAGTGTTTGATAAAGATTCAAGCTATATGATACCCGTGTGATTGGGCATTGTTTATCGTCATGAGGTTACAAACGCTTGTATTTTATCAGGAGTGATGAATTTGATAAAGAGGGCGAGGTTGACATAAGAGGCCCATATATAAATCCCGCTTTGGCAGAGGTAAATACTTAAAGTAAGATATATAGTACGTGCTCAGCTGGCAGATCGCTGTATTCCGCATAATTTGATTTGATCAACACACAACCGCAGTCATTTCTGTCAGCTAAGTTTATAATCACACATACTCACTGCTTACAACTCTGGTTCATTACTTAATCTTGTTCATACTCTTTACTCATAATTATCATTCCGTCATACTCACACTCTTTCCATCTATTCCTTTCCCAACAGCATATATTCAAAAATAGACGTAGCTCCCTAAGTTTTGGCGACGAGGACAACGACGATGATCATGATGGCGATGATGATGGCGATGATGATCATGACGACGTCGGTGACGACGGTAATCATCCTGACCAATCATCAGAACCGCGGCAAGCGGCAATCTCGGATAATAAACTTCTCACGGTGGCCGACTATAGTGCCAATTTCCAATCCACTTACTCCATTTCAGACTCGACTCCTCAATCAAACGAGTCTAATACAACCGATATTCCGAAAATAGTGTTAAGCAATGATGAGAGTGGGAAGAATGATGCGGATGATGTGAAGGTGGCAAATGATGTTGAGACAGAGGGGGAGTTTACAGACTTTTCTAGTATTGAGCATAAGGAGAGCCAGATTGAGCAGTTTTCAGTGGATGGGACAAAAGAAAATGTAGATGCTGGAAGTAAGGAGTAGGGGTGTGAAGTGTGAAGGTGATGAGGTGTATGGGCTATTGCTATGTCGTTGATATTTTAACTAGGATGCTATTGTTTACAATTGACTTTGTTGTTGAATTTCTATCTTGTAATTTTGGTGGATCTAATACACTTGCGGTGAATATGATGATTAAATATGAATTCTTTATATTCCTTGTATATTTCTACATAGCTTTTAGCTATCGTTTGTTCATTCGTAAGGGCTGTGTGTATTTAGTGATCATATTCCCATACTTTCTTTTCTTACAAATACAGCCCAATCGTTAAAACACATGATCTTTGTAACGAAATCCTTCATAAAGTGTTTAGAACAGGGTTAAACTGGGTTTCAAAAAGGCAATAATCTTCATGACCAACGAATTACGTATCAAGAAATTAGCTTACGTATACAAAAATATAAAAGGATTAGTTAATGAGATAAGTAATTAGCAGAGATCGTATGTGTGTGTGTAATAGTAATGCAAAATCTACAACTAACAGGAATATTCCTATTACTATTATTAATTCATCGTTTACTATAATTACTAACAGTTTGAATGTTACTTGTACCCGTCCGTCCTTATCATTTGGTATCTCCCACACACTTTTATTCATCTGCTGTCGCCATCTGTACTCTTTCTACTCTTATACCTCAGCCTCAATAATAGTCATGCTATCCCCATAAGCATACTTTGGATTTATTTTATTTTGGTAAAACCGAAACCGAATCTGAACTTCCATCTGTGTACTGCCAAGTCATCGACCTACACTGTGCCCCCCTGGATGATATATATAATTACATATTTTATATCTCCTAAAAAAAGACACCTCTTTCATATACGTATACACAACCAACACGCCCACTTTGGAAGCGGCAAGTGAAGAGTCAGCTACTGACTTACGTGTCCTTATATACATAAGACGACAAGAAAAAACAATAATAAGTATTTCTACTGCAGTCGCTTGTAAAGAACATAACTTTACTGTCATCCTGAAGAGACACTGCACTTTCAAGCGATAGCCCATAAGATTATAATAGAGTTTAGATACATAATAAAAAGAGACAAGCCGTTTATATCTCCTAGTAGTAGTAGCCCATCATACGTGACGACATAGAAGCTATGCATCAATATTCAAACATCTCTAACGACAGTTGTCAGAGTCCCTCAACACCAGTGTCGACCTCTATACCGTTTCCTCACCAACAAAACACAACTTCACTAGTAACTCCACCTCCAGCAGACTCTGCATATAGACTACCCACGGCTGCTACTATCTCGCTAGCACCAACGACAACTACCACCATAGTCACTACTACGACTACTACTACAACTACCTTTCCCCCTCTCTTGTTGAAACCGCCTCCACTGCCCAAAGATCTGGATCCGAAAGAATATCCTTTGGCCGATACACCTACTCCTCCTGCTCTTAAAAGGTTCTGTTTTGATCTCAACGGGCAACCAACGTATTTCCGAGAGGATGAAGAGTCAGAACAGGCTATCGTCAAGGTATGGAATAGACTATGGTTTAGGGATTTCGTAGCATTATGAAAAACTATTCTGTTTAGAGAATGTCTATTATTATTTGTCTAAAGTGTAAAAGATTTCATGGTGTCGATAGTAGCAACGAGTTGCTATACGATATTACGTATCTACTCGGACAGAACGTTAACAACAGTAGTGGTAGCAGCAGTAATAATATAGATGTCAGCTTTAGCATACTTTTTACTCATTGATACCAATCTTTATAATCTTTGTTATATAATTCTGTTTCTCTTTACTCTTGTTGATTGGCGTTATTAACATGCATTCTAATTATAGCTTCAGGAAGCACTGTATAATATGCGAGCAACGGGTCCAACAACAGCGTCGAATAGCCAAACATTTCATACTACTCCAGCTATTGCTTTGCAAATGCATCAATCGCCTCAAAATATCAATACCCAAATACAAAAGCTTGCTTCAACGTCAGAATCTAAACCAACGACTACCACAACTACAACCACTATGACAACGACCACAAGAAAACGGCCGGCGTCGCCAGCAGACATTCTAGATCTCACTTCAGCTAATAAACGACTATCTACATATGAATCACGAATTCCACGCGATCAAACTCTTTCCCCGCCACACAAGAAACCAAGAGCAAAGCAATCTTCCTCCCAAGACATTGACAACGAGCTGGTCTCGGACGATTCATGGCAGGATTTGGCCACGGAATTCAGAAGAAATTCACAATCGTCATCTGCCTCCAACTCAGGAGCAATGTCACCGACTAATGCCCAATTCGATTCTACTTCCGCTCTCATACAGCCAACACCCATGTCATCTTCATCTCGACACTTTACTTCTATCACAACATCAAATCTTGGAATGGACACTCCATCAACAACAAGAAGCACCCACTCATCAGCACTCCCATCTCCATCTTTATCCCCCGTGACTGGTATGTCTGCGTCTGGTAATAACAATCAATTCGATTCACTTTTTGCTCAAGCGGTTCCAAATGAAGTCGACGTAGATGATACCCAAGACTCAACTGATTCAAAGGCGCAATGGCACATGACGAAACCATCAATACCTCATGTTCCATCATTGCTTGACCTTCCGACTATGTTAGCAACGTTCGATGCATTACCGAGCACAATGCAATCTTACATGCTATTTCATTTGCTTCGTCGATGCCCAGCTAACACACTCCAATACGTAAGCAATATCATCCTTCCTGCTTTGCGCAAAGACTTTCTTGGATTACTACCGCTCGAATTAAGTCTTCATATTGTAAGATATCTTGATGCACGTAGTATGTGTCGGGCAGCAATAGTCAGTAAACGGTGGAGGTCAGTCGTTGATGGCGATGGATTTACCTGGAAACGTAGATTGGAAGCCGATGGATACGTATTAGAAGAAAGAGAAGAGGAACGCTGTATTCGAGAGGGTTGGAGTGTTATGTCTCCCATAAGGTCAACAAACTATAGGGGGAAAGCAGTAGACAGGACAAATCAACAAATACAATTAGAAAGTACAATAGGAACAGAAAATGGAAACAACTTATTCGCCACTAAATTGGACGATACTTCTGTCCCAATGGAAAGATATACTTCTAACAATGAGACAGAACTAATGAATGTCGACATGGATAATACAATGCAAGAAAACTTTGATTCTATTTTTGCCTTTCCATCAACATCATCAGCATCAGCGTCAGCATCAGCTACACTTTCCCATAAAGGCAAAGAAAAGTCTGACGCTGACTGGGTCAAAGTCCATATGAAATCGTCTGAAGATGAAAATGATGACAGCGATGTTGATATAATGTCCCAATCATCCATATCTACTCTTCCAACGTCGACTGAGCGACCACGTAGCATTTCCCTTGATGCAGCTTCTTCTAAACTCCCACTCGAACCATCTGCCAGACATCCGTATAAAGCAATTTATAGGAGACATCACTTAATTAGACAGAACTGGCGCCATGGTAGATACAAACATATTTCGTTTCCTGGTCACGGCAACAATGTAGTTACTTGTCTACAGTTCGATTCTGAGAAGATAATCTCCGGGTCGGATGATCAATGTATTAATGTCTATGAAACAGCCACTGGAAAATTAATAAATCGTCTTGAAGGACATGATGGCGGTGTCTGGGCATTACAGTATGTTGGTAATACTTTAGTTTCAGGGTCAACGGACAGAACAGTACGTGTATGGGACATCAAGCGCGGGGTATGCACTCATGTATTTCCCGGGCATACTAGTACTGTAAGATGTTTGCAAATAATCATGCCCCAGGCTACGAGCGATTCTACTATAGTCGAACCTCCCATTCCTCTAATAGTCACTGGCTCTCGCGACTCCACACTTCGTGTCTGGCGTCTACCCGATACTACTAATGATACCCCGTTCGCACCATCCAATCCATCATCTCCTTCTGATAGTATGTCACTTCAGGACAATCCATATTTTATCCGTACACTTCAAGGACATACGCACTCTGTTCGTGCTCTGGCTGGAGTAGGAAATACTTTGGTCAGCGGGAGTTATGATTGCAGTGTGCGAGTGTGGAATATTATGACTGGAGAGTGTTTATGGAGACTTACTGCTCATACACAGAAGGTGTATTCGGTAGTATTAGATGCAAAAAGAAATAGGTGCATGAGCGGCAGTATGGATGGCACAGTGAAAGTATGGAGTTTGGACGACGGAACTTGTGTTTGGTCTTTGGAAGGTTTGTCTTCTATTTTCGGTGTACTGTTAAATTCCTTCATATGTTTTCAGCTCTTATTCTAACTTTTACGGTTCTACACTTAATTTTCCGATTAATAAGGTCACTCGTCTCTTGTCGGCCTTCTTGATTTGTCACATGACTATCTCGTCTCGGCAGCAGCAGACTCCAGTCTGCGCATTTGGAATCCGAATGATGGCACTTGCAAACACGTGTTAACTGCACACACTGGTGCAATCACTTGCTTTCAGCATGACGAGCACAAGGTCATATCTGGGTCTGACGGTACATTAAAAATGTGGGATGTGAAGACAGGGAAATTCGTTCGTGACTTGTTGACTGGGCTCAGTGGAGTTTGGTATGTATTTTGTTATCTAAGGGATACCTATGGCTGTTCTCATCACATAGTTAAGAGTTTTATGTTGTGATACAAAACGGGTGCCAATACGTTCGTTGATAACAAACTAAAGTGATGTATTATTATTAACCACGAATACATTTTATTTGTCTTACAGGCAAGTGAGATTCGGTGAACGCAGGTGTGTGGCAGCTGTACAACGAAATCAAGTCACATTCTTCGAAGTATTGGATTTTGGTGTATATAATGTTGAAGAAGATAATAACATCACCGGAGAGAATGGAGAATGGATTCCCAGAAGAACGACTGTTGGGGTTAACGATGGAGATGCTAGTAGTTGAAAATCCTTGAATCCGGACTTTCGGGAAATTCTTATTGAAAATTTACCTCCTTTATCCCATCCTTATTTTTTTTTTACGATCCTCTAGATTGCGAGGGTTTTTACTTTGTATAGATTCCAACTAATCATATAATATAAACACATACTGATATGACGGACACTTATACCTCTACTTCGATGACTTTTTTTTCTTCTTACCCTTTCTTAGCCCATTCCCGGACAATATATAAGTTTTTCTTGTAAATCAGTTACCTGTTTCCCTCCTAATTTTTAGTAAGTTTTGTTTTCTTTTTCACGGATTCCTGCCAAGAGAAACACGGTTTTATAGTTTGTTCAAGCTGTAAGAGTATTCCCTTCAAAAACTGATGGTACATAAATGTAAATTCTTTTAGAATTTGAACTTATGGTTTATTATAGATTGAGTGAGAATTTTGATAATTACATTCATGTAATCAAGTAAATAATTTGGTGTATTTTGTTTCACGTGACATAGGTTTTCTTTGAATAGTCTGCGTTCGAAAATTGTTGATCGTGACCTTTTGGGGATTAACAATAATATTACACGAGTGCGATATATCAATATCAAGTCTGCAAGGACATTAAGTGGACATTAAATGGAAGGGAACTATCTTGTCTGTCCCTAACTTGGATTAAACGAAACCCTTCTCTGCAGAGAGAAAGTGATGAGTACGTATCATACATATTGTTCTAAAAACGGTTGGAAAGTACGCGGAGAAACGCCTATATGCATCATATGATAAGCTATTTATGCTTGAGAAAATCAATCACTTGTGTTACCAAAGTGCAGGAGCAAATAAGATGCTTATCATGCAGGCCCAAAGAGAAAAAAAAAAATTTTTTTCAATCACGAATTGATACTGCGTATAATCGAAAAAGATGTGGCTTAGATTGTCGTTGGCGAAAGAAACGTGAATCTACTGGAACAGAAAAAACGACATTTTCATATGAAAGCACTCTTATGTTAAAAGTTTCTTTATGTAATCCAGTAGTTAATAATCATCAGACATGCCCTCCACAATTTTGAAGATGTTGCCGGGGTCTCCACGCTGATCAGCCCTAAAAAATCGGTTGGAATTCTATCTAACCTTTGCCGATGCATGTGAATGACTTATCATGCAGATTTATGGGTCACGTGTAATACTGTATTTATTTCAAACTTGATAAGATTTCCATTGTCGATGCGGGTCATTTTATATACTGTCTTTTTTTCTTTCTTTCACAATTAAATGATGGTTAAATCGGCCTAATACTAATCGAGTTTAGATAAAGTTTATTATACTTTGAATTAAAGCTGTCCATTTATTCCATTTTATTATACTGCAAGTAAACACATCTGTCGTACCGTAATAGTAATTGTGTCACCATAAGTTCGTAATACTCAAGCGCACAGTGTTTACTTTTATTTTTCAATAAAATACTCTGAGTTATTTCTGAAACGTACCAAAGCACTGGAAATTTTTAACACCAAAAATTCAATTACGAATACCAAAAAAGAACCCTCAAAAACAACCAAACATATCCATTACTATGAGATTGATAACGAATCAATAAAGAATATCTATCGTTAAACTATAATCACAAAGAGAATTGCTGCTGACTAAGCATTTTTAGTACTTGGTAAAATTTCTAAAGCAGGTCAATGGAAATAGCCAAGCAACAACGTAAAATTTATACAGAATTAAAGAGCGGTATACATGAAACGTGAGGAGAAGTCTAAGTGAGTTAATTTGAATGGAAAACAAATGTTCTGAAACATTTCCCACTCTATAGATAGAACATTGTTCTGAGCAAATTTTGTTGAAACAATTGAGAGACGCCAACCAAATAATCCGAAAAAGAGAAAGAAGTTGTTGCCCTAGTCCATTGGTTACATGAATATCAGGTTGCAATCGTGTGACAAACAATGATTCGTTTGATTTTGTGCGACAAGTGTTCGTGGATTAACATCATCACTGTACAGAAAGTAAGTAATTCTCTAATTGAATAGGTAAATGTACAGAGAGCATTCATATTGGCTTAGCATAAGCGACTATTGTGCATGAGTGGAATAAACACTCTAAAAAAATTATTGAATTGGACTACTCTCTGCAACAGTAGCCACCGATTGATAAATCGTAAACTATTGAAACAACGTATCACTTGATTGCATCGGAACAACGATTACTTCCTTCTCAACAATATTAATGTCGTGAAAATTTTAGGAAACTTGTCAGACGCCAGACCATGTAATCTAAAAAAAGTAAAGTAGTGAGAATAATCTATCACAGTGGAGTAGTGTGAATATAAGCTATCACAGTGGAGTGTGAGAATATAAGCTAGCACAGTGGAGTAGAAGTAGAGAGATTTATAAAAAGTATTTCCTGCACAGTTTTTATCGTGTAATCAACTTTAACAAATTGACTTCTTGGCAAATAAATATTCCATCTATTATTCACAACGGGATGGCAATTCGAGTTACGGACTGTAAGGTTGGCAAGTCCGTTAAATTTTAGAGTTTAAAATATTTGCATGTTCTTTGTCTGTTGAGTCAATCGTGTAATAAAATATATGTTTGAAACTTTTTTTTTTTACCAAACCTCTCCTTCGCTAATGCAATCCCTTCTGTGAGCATGTCGCCCAATTGCTTGCTTGCGAAGCGGCGCACATATTTACTAGTCGGTTTAAGGCCATTCACATATGTTTGACTACGCCACGCAGTCAAACAAGTTTGGGTCAATAAACCATTGCTATGCTTAAGCAGACCGTCTTCGTGATGGAATTCTCTTTACAATAACTATTTGAATTATTGCTGACAAAACTGTTCTTGCACATGCAGGAACCCCTTTTTCTTTCTTTCTTTCTTCGCTCGTTTCGAGAATTTTTTGGCAAAAAAAAAAAAAAAAAACAAAAAAAAAAAAGGAAAAAAAAAAAGAGACAATCCAACGCTTGTATTTAGTACGCAATGACTAGTTGGCAATTTTAAGTCAAAAATGTACAAAGAGACGTAATATAACTTTTGTTTTAAAGTTTGTTTTATCATAGCATGGGAATAATAGCGAAGTTATTGACAAATATTACGGTATACTGACAAAAACAGAGAATGTACGACACATACCAATGGTTAAGCAAGCAAAACCATTACAACCACCATTACCATCACGACCAGCAAAGGACCTCGGTCGCCATGTAATAAAAAAACTACAGGGAAAGAAAGAAAAGAGCATTTCCCCTCTCTCGCTTTTTTCTGAACTCTTTTAACTATTTTTTAATTTTCTCTTGCGGGCATAGATAACCACTCCTGCTAAAAAAGCAACAGCTATCAGAGCAACTCAGTACTCCCAACGGTCGACCACCTTGTCTGGGTAGGTTTAAAATTGATATTTCTTCTGTATGCACTGGTGTAATAGTTATATAGGCCTTGAAGAATGAATATATTGAATTCCTTGTCGTCAGTTACGCTATTGACAAAACATTCAGTCATGAGTTACTCGACATTTTCTATTGTCTTGGGGGAAGAGTAGGGAGAACGTAAAGATGCTCCTATGAAGAACCTGCTCCCTGTTGGGGTGAGAAAAAGAGCACTGACGATTAGAAAAGTATCAATCCTTTTCCAGTAAGTTGTACTTGGCATTATGTAACAAGAATATATGGATTGTGAACAGCCTTCATTAAAAATCCCTGAAAACGAAACTAATAGATTGTGATTATGTAGATAATAATCGTTTTATTAAAAATAATAAATGGAAGTTCTATGGGATCCCAAGCTTTGCTGCAAATGACAATCTAATATAAACATATATGTGTGTATATACAGTATATTAATGACAGATACGATAAATAATCTATTACATGCCGAGTTTTAGCCTGAAAAATAGATAACAAGCTGTTTGTTATTTAATCTAATTCAGGGCAGACAATGTTAAAAACGCACAATTATATCATTGTAAGGATAGCATAACCCTTTCCCCACTCTTTCTTACAAATGAAATTTCATTGTGTTGACGGGATTTCATCCGTATCGTCCTTTTTCTTTTCAGCCCAATTGTTTCCAATTGATCCGATTATTCTCAGTGAAGCGAATGAATAATACTTTGTCTGGGGATTTAATTATCCTGCCATCAAACCTTGATAGTTGGACGTTACTCAATTGCAACCGCCCCTTAACGATGTAAATTAAGTTTTCAGCGGCGACATTTTTGAGCGAATTATTGTAATCTTATCACAAATTAAATTTTCATATAATTACTCCTGCATACAACACACAATATATCATAACAAACCGGGGCCTTTGTTGCGCAGAGAACCGCCTATTATGTACATGATGAAAGTCCATCATTGCTTTAAAAGGCAGAACATGGTCGCTTAATTTAGAAAAACAAGGTACTTTGAATGTAATCAATCGGGCCTAGATTCCAATACCAGAACCAACACTATGAGAAAGCGACATCCAACACAAACAATTTTTGCGATTGACGGCAAATGATGCTATTGTTGTCATCCATAAATCATTTTTATCTTGTAAATGACAATTGATGCTCATTTTGCGGAACACTGATTTTCCGCTTTGCAGTATAGACATAATGATAGTGAATCTGTATTATCATTTATTACATGTCCCAATTTAGTTATCAGTGCAACGAACCCAGAGTCATATAACTAAGGAGGATAATAATTGATAAGAAGAGCATTGTTTACTAATCATTGTTTGCTGTTTCTTGTAACGTTTTTCTACCACAGATAAAAGGCTGTAAAGTTTGAGACATGGATAGCAAGCAGCGGAAGCAATACGTTGATCTGTCAAATTGTCAGGATACTAAGAGTAGCTAAATATATCGCAGTACTGGAATTTTTATCCGGATAACAGCCTTATAGTACAAGTGTTATTTATTGCATACTTAATTAATATAAGCTTATTTTGATAATCGATTCAATAAACCACAGCGTGTGCTCGCAATATCCACCGTTTAGATAACTCGGTTGTCTGCATACGGATTACCGATAGACATATTTACGCGTCTCAAATATGGCTTCAAGAAGTGAAATACATTCTTCCTCTAACTAATTGTCATCGACTTGCAAGCAATTTGTCCGGATTTCTTTCAATTATGACTATGAGATATTGCTTGCCTTATTCTTTCTTCTTTTTGTGTATTAATATGGTCTAGTTTAAACCTTAGTGCACATGAACAAAGGCTTTTTGTTTTCGCAGTGAACAGTCTTCTTAATTCACCCATTACAATAACATATATATGCTCCGGTGTGTAATAACGTCACGTGAACAGAGTTAAAAGAAGAAAAAATTTTGGCTGTGTGACTATGCGGAAAATCCGGCTCTTATTGTTGTCAAGGTGCACAATACGATTATTCTATACATACCCGACTCACTCATTCACTCTCCTATTTCAGTAGGATAAAGGGAAGTCTTTGGAAATAATCGCATAATGCTAACAAAAGTGTTGCAAGACAACATAATATACTACGTATCGAAAAAAGAATATGGTCAAAGTGTGGTTGAGAAGAAAGAAGTAAGGGGGAAAAAAAGCAAGAGATATTGAATGATGACGGGGGACATGGTTTGACTTGACTTGAACGGAGATGGACACAAGGTTTACCCATGATGTTCGCAATCATGCGAATGCAGTCGGTTGTTGCCGTGGCTGAGTTAGCACGCGGTAGAATAACCAGTCTTTGTCAATCAGAGTCTAAACCTAATTGAATGCGTTTGATTGAACAGGGCTTAGAGCATTGGCTGCATTGGCAAAGCAAAATAAAAACGCATATATTCTATAAAAATAAAGTTGTTGGACACAATAGCTGCATCGTTTTTGCAGATCTTGATGAGATTTCTTAAAACTTTTTAGATGTTTAATTGTTGGTCGATATATGGACAAATTACAACCTTATGTGATGTCATAATTGAAGATGAGATATGCAGATGCCTGTCGTATAATCTTTGTCAGCTTAAGTAACGTCCGAAGGACACATGGAAAGTCAAAACATCTATGGGTAAAATTATAAACGAGAAAGATATCGGATGGAATAGGATGATGGTGAATATATCAAGATGTACACTACAGTACAGGACAGGACAGTACAGGACAGGACAGGACAGTATGTATGCGCCTTGCGTCATCCATCGATAAGCAAAGAACATATCGACGACAATGACAATAACGAATACTGGCGACTGTTTTGGTTGTGTGTATTTTTATTTACACAAATGCGGAATGGAATAATAAATAAAGTGGGGGTTTTTTTAAAAAAAATAATAATAATAAAAAAAAGAGTAAAGGGAAAAGACAAAGGGAAATGTCTGGTATCCAATAAGCGCAATATTCGCTGATATCATAAAAGATATTTTTACACAAGACACGTATTTAAACATCACGCGCGAAGAAGTCATGGGAACCCTGCATCAATGCAAGAGGGGTTTCATATGACATAAGATAATTGGGCACTGTCATTTTCTGTGCATGCTTCGGAAAACGGACAATGAAAAATACACAGCATCGCATAGCACAGAAATAGCTGATACGAAGGCAAACATTGATATCAATCAGTTATTTTCATTCATGCGCACGAGAGATAATCCTGCTTCAATGGTATGAACAAAGACTACTTATCAAACAATGGGCGTAAATCTCCGACATCTATCGTTAGAAGTTGAGAAAACTGGAAAAAAAAAATTTTTTTTTCCCTTCTTCTAGAATAGGTATTGAGTCACAAACAAATATTCGCGTTTGAGCGGATTGGATGCTAGTTGGTCGACGAATAGAGCAAAACGCATGTCGAGGTGCTGAGGAAAGTGCTTGCAGACAAAGAAAGCACATATCAGATGATGCTTGCGTCCGCTTTTGTTATATTTCTGATTGATTGAGATTAATATTCACTTATATATTATAGAGTAACAAGAACACAAAATTGTTCGTATGCCTAATGTCTATTTTTATATTGAAATCCTAACTCGTGCGTCTAATCTGCTGTATTCGTTTTAACCCTTTCCCCCACCCATAACTTTGATAGTTACTCGCCCCACACCAATATTACTCCTGTCTAACAATATATCCAAACAATCCTTTTTCTCCTTCAAACATTTTTCCGGCTTCTGGCCAACAAACGATTTTCCACTGTTCTCTCGAAATAAACGTTCAAAACAAATAATTTGTCATACTGCATGAAATGCTTAATGAATCACAGACACTGTTTATACAAATGATGATAAATAAGTCTGCACTTCATGCATCGGAAGAAAACTGATAGGCTCTCAGCTATATGGAGCAACTCATTGACAAGAGTTCTAGGGCAAGGGAGATCCACGATCTAGACCCAGCGAAAATTTTTTCATTATAAATTAGAAAATCCAGTGTTAAATTTAACAAAATAATAGGACGATTATGTAATACGAGCAAGCTAAGGGCTAATGACTCCTACAAACGTAATACGTTAGACGATATTCTTAGCAATAATGACTATCGCCACTAAAGCGCCCAATAATAACGACGTTTTAGATACATCCCAACAGGTGAATTACCAGAACCTTGCACACAATAAGTTGTCATAACAAAAACCGTTCAGGAAAGGAAAAAATCTCAATGCGCAAACAGCGCATCCTACGGAAGAATTAAATCTTTGGTACGTCCATACAGTATACAGACAAATGGCAGGTATCAATCTAACATATACCTGTTTTTCGTTGTATATGTGTATGTATAGGTTGTGTGTTTGTATATACGTTGTGTGTATACGTTGTGTGTGTATGTATATACGTTGTGTGTCTGTATATGCGTTGTGTCTGTATATACGTTGCGTGTACGGTGTGTGATATATTGATTACACAACACATCTATTGGCACAACACTTATTCGTCTGTGTCATAGTTATGCTGTCACATAGTCAAATAATATTAATGATATCATATGTTGCTACTAATGGAGCACATACCCTGATATCGTGACCAAATTTTTCAAATTTCTCATTATTGTCACACGCATTCGTCTTTTTTATCACGCTAAATATTTTTCGTTCGTTGCAATCCACATTATTATATCCTATGAGGATCGCGCGTCCAGATCAATCTCGCGCATATTTCATCCAATGGGAAGATCCATCTATGTGTGAGATTTGATATGTGTGAGAGGGGAGAGGTGGATGGCTGAGTGTGATGCATGGTTGGTGATAATACGAAGGTATATGTAAATATGTGATTTACTTATGAAGAAAAGTGCTCTATTAAATTGAATACATCTCATCTACTTGGCCATAATTAAATAAAATGAATTATTGAATATATATATGTACAAGCGTTGTAATAATATGGGAATCATACACATTGTTTGTCTGAGTAAACGAATCACTATACTTCTTTTTTTCTCTTTCTTTCTATTATTATTATTATTATTATTACTTCTTTCTTTCACTGCTTCGCCAACACTGCGCCTGCCTTGTGGACCAAAGAGGGTTAAATTGCTTACACAAATCAAGCGTGTATATGTGTATTGGTGTATTTTACAGCATAACGATGAATAAGAGTGTTCGGGTTGGTTGTTTGAATGTGTGTGTATATGGCTACGTAGCAGTCAATAAAAGTCTGGCAAATGCTAGGTGGGTGATATTGTTTTAAAGAGGGTGGACAAGAGTGCGGACGAGTGGTCGGACAAGAAGGCGGACAAGTCGGGCGGAGTAGGGAGCATACATAATATGCAAAACGAATATGCAGTCTTCTAAATCAATACAATAACGTTTTGGTTTAGTAATCATAAAAGAATGACAAGTTATTTCATACTATTGAACTATAATAAATTAATCCTTTTACTGTACGTCACTTTTAAACTGATCGGATATATCGGATTAATTTTTTTATGGACCTGCATTGCAGGGACAAAACGGAGGTAAGGAGAAGAGTGTCGAGTACGGGAGGAGGAAAAATGTCAGAGAGTTGCCATGTGTAAGATTACAGATGTCATGAGTAATATTTAAGTATGTGGTGTTACAATTAATATATAGTAAACTTAAGGTTCTCGAATATACTTTTTTTTATTTGGTAATTATTATCATCGTCTATCCGCTTTTGTCTATTCAGTCTTCTCTCAACATTCCTTTTTACGCTATTAAATGTTCAACACGATTTGTATTGGTAACATTTATGTAGTGTGTTCCCCGATATATATTTGATACATTAAACATGTATTCAATTAACTGATTATAATTAATATAAACGGCTTAAATTAAGATTCACAGACATTCAGGGTTTTGACATCTTTAGTCTAATTAATATACTCTGCACAATACATTTACAACAATACCACATTCAACAGTTTTACTTTATGTCTGCATAATTTCGGTCTCTTCAGATAGAATAACAATAACCAACCGAATAAACGCATTTATACTCCCTGAATAATATTCCTTTCAGTATGGAAAATCTGTCTCATGAATTTGGTTTAGTCTTATTTTAAGGTTGCTCGGTCTTTTTTTTTCTCCCCTATAACTGTGCGCAACAAATGATAACTCGCTGGCAGGAAACCTAATTTGCGTTTGATGTAACGTGTCCCAACGTAGGTTGCTCCAGACTATAATGAATGGGGAAATCTTATATTATTTGTGTCTGTGTGCTTTGTTTATCTTGATTAAATATAACATTGATATATGTTTACATATTCGTCTGCTACGACATTTACCTTATGTTTATAGGAGAACCCTGCATTTTACACATTCCTTATGCAAATTAGGTACAACGGCGTGCCAATTACAGCTCGACGATGATAACATTTTATATAACATATTTGCAAAACATGGGTGTTTAAAAAACACATGTTTGCGTCGAACTGCCATTAAATTCCCTGGTTGATCGCTGCTGTCTGATTGGCAAGTAACCCGTACATAAGGAAAAAGGTGAAAGAGCCCTGGATGAGTGACGAGAAAGCCAAGCCTACAATTTTATTCAAGCCCCGCCCACATGTTTCTGGTTTGGCAACCTGTATTATGTATGGTTGCTGTGTATGAGAACGAGTTGGAGACATATACATATACATACTACATATAATATATACGTATATACATATACATATACACATATATATACATACATACATCGGTATATTTTCTACAAAGAGCATGTCAGTCATCACAAAATATATATCATAAATAATATTATTCGTAAACGGCATATGGTGTAATAAATTATTAAAGTAGAAACAAATAATGAATGTATTAATATAAATACATTGTAAACAGTATGGTAGCACTGAACGAGTAAGATGCTGTTAATTTTATTTGTAATTCAACAGTGCGGTCTAGAATATCGACCGACTCTACAAATGCATGTAATAACATGGCTTTTTTTTTCCTACATGACAAAACAAAACAACACATAAAAAACAGTCTATCACCACGCCACGCTAACCTTTACGCTCATCCTTTGCACGTTTTTCTTATCCAATATTCGACCTTGTTGCTACCTATGCTTATCCCCAAATATATGCCATTTAAATCCCCTCATCCAACTACCAATCGATTGTCTTGCGTCATTGTTTGTTTTCTTATAAGGTATATTAACTAACAATTAATTCATTGAACATCTACGGTCTGTGTTACTAGTCAGATAGCAAAATCTTAACCTTAAAGCAGACAACAACAACAACAAACATGTTATCCCGGCAATAATTGTGACATTGGTCCAAATGTCAGATAAGAAGATCATTGGTATTAAGTTTCAGCAAGTAAAAAATATTTGCATGTGTATATGTATGTGTGCGATGTTGTTGACGTGGGAGGGCAATTCTTTTTCTCTCCATTTATCACGCAATTATACAGTACCACCGCAACACATAATGATTGTTCCGTGTTGTGATACTTGGTTTCGACTTACATTTAATTATAAGCATATAAATTATCGTTATATAGAATGTACCCCCCCTGCGATTCCTGTTCGTAATCGTGTTATCACAACAACTCAAAAAAATTCCTTATATCAAGGCTGTCTCCACGACAAATTCTTCCCCCATCAAAAAAAAAACCAACTCTCATCTAGAACACAGGAAATATTCCAACAAGAAAAATTACGTCTAACCAAATATAAACCTAACGCGAGTCATAAACAAACAGGTTAGTGTTTATCTCGTAATAAACCCTCCCTCCTGCCCTCTACTACCCAACCCCCCCCCCCTTTCTCCCTTTCTCTCCTCTCTTATGCACACACATAAGCACACATACACACAAAATACGTAGACCTATTGTTTCTACTGTCAAATCAGATACCTTTCCTGTTCTCTTGTTCAATTATTTCTACCATCCTTCTACTTTACATATTTAACTTCCCGGTTCTACACCTTTAGCAATCACGCAATGGATATCATAGAACTTATTCATATGGAATCCTGTCATAGTGAAAGTCGTCCCTTTCATTGTACATGGGAAGGATGCCATAAAGCATTCTCTCGAAGATCTGACCTTGCAAGGCATAGTCGTATTCACACTAACGAAAGGTATGTGTCAAAAAAAATTGTTTGTGAAGAATGGAACAATGATTGAGCATAGAGCTTTTGTGCCATTTCTTTTTCTTCCTCTAAAATTACTCTTATTATATTCTCCATACATACTTTCGCAATTTCCATTCTGATCGCTTTCTTCCCCTTTTTCTGATATTCCTTATAAAACTAATGCATGAAATCTTATTTCCACTTTTGTATATTAAGACCCTTCGCATGCACCAAACCTGGTTGTGGAAAGAGTTTCATTCAGGTATATATCATAATTTTTTTTCATAATAAAAAAAGACTAGTCACGTGAACAATATCTTGCATATCGGACACATTCTATTACAATAGCTTCTTTGCCGTTTCAACAAAATGCATCAATATCCCTTCCCCTCTCATCCCATGTTACTAACACGACGTCCGATCATCTCCCCCAAAAAAGCGCTCGGCATTAACCGTACACATGCGAACACATTCTGGAGAGCGACCACACGTTTGCGAATACCATGACTGTAAAAAAACATTTAGTGACAGTAGTTCACTAGCCAGACACCGACGTATTCATACGGGGAAGAGACCGTACAAATGCACTATACCTGGGTGTGGAAAGAGGTGAGTGGTGTTTTATTGCAGAGAAAATGGTATTCGGCGCGCAAACAGCAAGACAGCATTCTATTATTCGCTTCTTTCTTGCTTTGCTTCTTCCCAATTTCGTAACTTCAATTTCGTTTGCCCTTATCTTCAACTTGAATCTAACGCCAAGTTTCTGCTTCTCATTCTCTTCATGACGCAGCTTTTGCCGGAAAACAAACCTGACTAGACATCATCGTCGCGAACACATTCTTTCTGTGAAAACCGATCGATCTGTCGTCTGGCGGCAAGTTAAAGCATCAACAATTCCGACACCTCTATCGTCACCATCCTCGTCATCTACTTCATCACTGAGTACGCCAACGACACCGACGCTTGCCTCGGTGAATTTCGCGACGGAAAAGAGAGGAAGAGACGAGAATAACGTTGTCGATATAAATAACGGTTACGCAATCCATCGTCATCACGTGCCAATACGTGACCATTCATACCACACAACTACCGCTAATACTTTGGCTTCGATTACTGCCGACCCATACCCATCATCCTGCGGCTTTAGAAATTGTGCTCTCCTCACATCCGCATCTCCGTCGTGTAATTCACCAGCAGCACTGCATCCGCGCCTCCCACATCCAAAGATGTACTCGCATGAAAACGAGAATAGGATATACTCGAACGTACACGCCAATGTAAATCCAAATGGATATGCAGATTCAATTTCAACTGGGTATTCATATTCTCATACACCCAGAGCATGGCATACAGATAAGATACACGCGACAACAAGAGTCTGTGCGAAACAGTCAGAGTTTGAGGGAATCCATAACAGTCTTCGGTGGACAGGCTATTGATAAAATTATAGGAGACACACGATCACATCTCACATCAAAAAAGAAACATCTGTGGACATTTTGGAGTAGTGTAGAGAAATTCCGAATATTTGGAGTTCTCCTATTTTACTATATGACATTATATTGGGTGGAATGATGGGAATTTCTATAAATATCTTTTTTTTTGTACAAAAAACACTGCGAGAATTCAAAAAAAAAAACTTAACTTTTTTTATATAAGTTATTACATATCAACTTTGTTTATTTTTATATTTAAAAACCTGCCTTGTTGTGAATATAACTTCTTCAATTAAACTTATCAGATGATGATGGCATCGGACACTTTTGTAAGATAAAATCTGTCTATAAATGAACAAATTAAAAAAATGAACTCATACTTTACCGATTATTCATATAACTGACATCAACAACAAAACATGTTAGAATCTGCTGTGTTAGTGATGTTAATATGTAGCGTGTGATGTCTCGTTTATTAGCTGAAAAACCTACTACGAGTAACAAGCACGCACAAACAGACTTCTTTACACAAGTAACAACCTCGAAAATATTATATCAAATTTGCTTTTAATCGTAATCCTTATTAGCACATGGGTCCCGCAAAATGCTTAAAGTTTATGGATATTTTTCTCTTTTTGTTTTGCGAGCAAGGATTATCCTCTTCCATTCCACGACCATGATGATGCGGTGGCACTATGTCATACATGTTGACTTCACGTGACTTTAAAATGATTAAAAATATTAATACTAATACTCGATACTAATACTAATACTAACAAGTATGAATAAATTCTCACATTGTCGGAAGCCGGACTTGGAATTGCGTCTATGTGAGAAGACTTCATCTCTCCACATGAACTCTCGTCCGTCTGCACACAAGTCGGTGCCATATTCTGACCTTCATCCGCAATTGTCAATTCATGCTCCGTACCATCTTTGATCCGTTCATCTCGTCCTTCAAACTCGATAAACCACGCCTCAAACAAATTCTTACATTCACCACTCCTCACAACTTCATATGGCGAAGTACCTCTCTTTCTACCTGACCGCCTCACAATAAATCCCTCCTCGGCCAACATTTTCTGCAACGTGCGTGCAACAAACGGTTTCACCCCGAGGTTGAGCGAGAATTGTTTGCATGTCGATGGAAACCCAGAACACCAGATTTGGTAAAGGGCACGACGGTAGAGAGCTGATATTCCTAACGAACGAATAGCGGAGCAAAGTTTGGAGGAGGTAGGGCAGGATAGCTGTGGAAAGGGAAGTGACGAAACCGATGAATGAAAATAAAGGGGTGGAGAGACACAGCCGACACAGACGTGCAAGTAGGATAAAGGCGTGACTTGGTTTGGTGAAAAGTAGCCATAGCATGGGAAGTGTGAATTGGATCTGCACTTTTTGCAAGTTAGCTTTGCGGGAATGGTAGGAAAAAATTGAATCAATTAAAAGTTGACAAATCATTATGGAAAATAACCGATCTACAGTATTACCATGAGTTGATCTAACGAATTTACGCCACAAATACAGCGGCATTCTCTGCTATCCCACTTATCTCCCGTAATCTGCGTCTTTTCTATCTCACTAGTATCCATATCTATTGATACGATTTTTACGCTTTCCTCTTTTTCATCTTCGTTTTGCTTCTTTTCCGCAATCTTCTTTTCATCATTGACATTCTCCTTGTCCTTTTCGTGTCTCGTACTTTGGCATATGGGTTCTACATGACGTAACGTGGTTTCGCGTGGCGGGGGACGGTTTGACAATGATGACGTTAGTACTGAAGACGAAGGTAATGATGACGTTATTGTTGATGATGACGTCACTGTCTGATTGTAGTGCGTTTTCGTTGGTGTGCTAGCAACAGTTGGAGTTGAACAGGCTCCCAGAAGGTCCAGTTTTTCTTTTCTGTTATTCACTATATTCGTATCTACTGCACGTTCATCACCATCATTATCGAACGCATCAGGCACGGTCTGTATCACCAACCCTATACTACATAAATTGACGTATAAAAAAGTTAATAATATACTGTACGTTATTATAAACAGGCTTCGTTTTAAAAACTCACTCGTGATGTCCAGTTTTGATTTGTCCAACTATAGATTTCTCGAGTCTTGTCTCCATATTGCTTGGATCACTAGCAGGTCGAAAGAATGGGGGTTCGTAATCTCGCGGTGTGATTTGTTCGTAGTAATAAAGTTTTATTGTTAGGTAGCGCTTATCTGCAAAAATTGTTGGTTTAGTTGAATGAGCCAGAAAAAAAAATGAAAGCCGCTGCTGCCTGTTGGGAAGCGAAAATTCCCGTAGGGTTCAGGGAGAAGATAGGCTTACCCGGAAGTGGCTTGATCAACGAAAGAAAGAATAACGTCAGTTAGGTGCAAAGTCTTTAGCATCGTATAGACAGTATGCATTGACTATGCAGTATATCATCTCACAAAACCTCCTCTGCGTGATAATCCTCACCTTTAGCGTCTGTGTCAACAAAATCAATCTCCTCAGCAGTTGTTGTGTACTCTTTTCAACCTCTTCCATACCTGTACCTAATACTCCACAGTCATTTTCTATTCTCAGAAAAGGCTCTCCATTGACATAAGATACCGTGAATGTGTACGATTCTACGAATTTATCAGGTTCATTGGGATCAAGGGATATGCCGAAAATTACTGAACGAAGGTAATGTCTAGAGAGAGCGTCGTAGATTCCTTTTTCCTTTTGGGGTGAGAAGATATGAGTAATATAGCCTGTACATGCATGAATTCCATATAATTCATACCAGCCAATCTAGAAGCGAGTTAGCTTCTCGGTTACAGTCACGTTTTAAGTGTTTCAGCACTAGGCCTTTAATAGAGCACTGTTAGATAGATATGCGTTTATGCTATTTACTAATCTCAATACAATGCTTACTTCCTACTTGATAGTTTTCGTAATTCTCTTCTGGGAAGAGGTCTCTGTCACGGGGAAAAGGTATGTGAGCATTATTGTGTACGTATTGTTACATATTTAGTATGTGGTTGTATTGATATCTGTATCTTTATCTATATTTGGTTGTGTTTACGTTAGTGTTTGTGTTTGTGTTTGTATCTGCGTCCGTGTTTGTGTTTGTGTCTGCGTCCGTGTTTTGCTGTATCTGTATCATGTCTAACCTTTTACGTTACTTGAGTTGTCATATTTCTGTCAATCTACCTTAAATATGTAATAGAACTTAGACCTGTCTTTAGTAATTGATGTACGATGGTCAAACTTTGTGACGCGTTGATTATTTCTGTCTCGAGCGTCTGGAGGAGGATCAAGTTTACAAATGATAATCCATTGAGTTGTTGTCATTATATGCATTAAATATGATTATTATAATCCATTAAATGTACATACTTGAGCGAGGCTTTGAGCCATGATTCAATAATACCAAAATTTCAACATGGCCGCGTCTCCATAGAGTATATATATATCATGCTGATGTGTAATTTATGACCGACATGTCCGATAACCTTGTCGTTATGCACAGACTATTCGCATTCATATGGCGATATTCCTCCCGACCCGACACAGGCAATCATCTCAGCCGCTTGATTTCCCACATTTATCTTGCATATTCTTCGGCATGCTTGCCTCTCCCACGCACGTGACACCAGCCAATACCATCGATATCCATACACTATTCCATATGCAGACCAATGACTGTCAAAATCACTCTGATGTCATTGTGACGCCTATTGGATCTGCATGATGCAATAAGGAGAATTATATATAAAAATACATATTTATAGACAAATTTGAATAATTAAACGAATTAAAAGGCCTTTTTTTTGTTGCATATCCGCTTACAACACACCTTAGAACGTTATTTACTCGTGTGCCGTGTCTATTTTTCTATACAAAATGACTTCTCTTGGCAAGCGAAACGAGGAGAGAACGCATGAAGGTATGACTAAAGATATGAAGAGATAGTAAAGCATAAACAAGGGACTCAAGTCATTAGATATTATTATAAAAAACAGCATGTTTCTAGAGAAATGCTCGTATAATAATTATGACAAAATACATATTACGTCTTTCTACACTTGCATTTTATTCGATTACATAACAGAAAATCAAGAACGAGCTTATATTGCGGCCTCTCATCGTGGCGTATGCTATCCACAATGTCTTTGCTGCGCAAGTTTCATTTGTCTTGTATATTCACCCTATTTGATGCCGACTTGTAGGATCGGAGTCTAGAAGCTCGTATGGAATCCGCTCGTAAGGCATCCGAAATACACAAAAAGCGGACTGGGAAAGCACTCCGTATTACCGAAGATGATGTTCGGAATGAGGAAATGTACCAAGAGATTGATGAACCAGAAGAGACACGTGAATCACGTCGACATGGAGAGACTTCAAAGCGTCAGGGTGGGTCGGCCAAGAAATAAAATGGTTACAAAAAAAAGACGGTGAGCATATTGGAGAGAGAGGGATAATACAAACAACTTGGAGTGATAGTGATGAAAAAGAGAATACATGCCTGATTTTTTTCCCCTTCCTTTTCCTTTTACACATATCGTCATCTATAGACTGGCTTACATGTTACCAATTCGATATTACTTTTCCCAACTACTATTTGACTTGTATTGCAATTAGATGTGATTGTCATCTTATTAATAAAGGTAATGATATATACACATAGACGTGAATTGAAGAGTGTTCGGTTTTTAAAATAGCCGCCAAGTTAGTTGAATAGGACAAGTTTATCAATTAGCATACCCAAAGCAAATTACGGGGGTGGCGACAATTTGTAAATTTTATTAGTTCAGCCTCTGCACTTTTATGCTAATAATAACGTTGAAACCCACTCAAATGACGATATATTATACCAATTGCGAGTATCAATCTGTTATCCCCAAGTGTATAATCTTTTTCATATCTAGAGACTTCTTGGTTATGCCGACTTTAGCAGCTTTTATGTAGAGTTTGATTTACCGACTCGACATCATAGACGTAGTGGGCACTTTATTAAACAACATCATAAATACAAGATTGCAATAAATTAAATCGGGATGGATACTGTGACGTATTCCGTCCGATATGTCTATGTCGATGGTATTTAATATTAATACTAATATAATAAAAACACGTTCACTTGGTAATCGTACCTACAGATAAGATATAAAGCCGGAAACGTTGATCTTTCTATGGTAAGAGTACAACGTCCTCAGCAATGCCGTATATTCTCGTGAATAAGCACCCCTTCGATCATATAAAATGATCGGTAACCGTCACATAAACAACAAGCTTTAGGGGGTTAGTTTACAGTAATCACAGTAACCAGAATTTGAAATAAAAATTTATAATCTCATATTCTTAAGGGGTGCTTATTCACGAGAACTGAAGAGTATGTTTTCATTTTGTGAGTTTGTTGCTTTATGTTCCGCGCTAACAATAATTTCACACTTCGTTCTCTAGGACCTGATTTTCCAACAATATACTTCGGATATAATAACCATTCAACAGATACTCAGAGAAGTACTCACTTTACCTGAGGAATATATTTTCCCCTTGCCATTAACATTATCTTTCAAGAAAGATCAATATATCCTTCGGAAGAAAGAAATATTATATATTGGTTACTATGTGTTACGGTCGGGTGGTCTGGTTTGGGAGAGCGATTAGTCTTTCGTGTAGGGGTGTTCTTCCGACTGGGGATTTAGCTTTGTGCTACCGCCCTTATTACGGTAGTTGTTCAATTAAGACTGAAAGCTAAACATGCGTGCTTCCTAACTCCCAATACGAGTTCCAGTCACTTGTAATCCATAAGGGTACCCACGATAGAATAGCAACAACAATTATTATACCGCAGAATCGAAGGGGAATAAAATTTCATTTAATAATTAAACAGGGCTATCTTCGATTTGGTTTTTCAACTAGTCGGGTTCCGTCACTTGTCTCTAATAAACTAATTGAACAATTTTCGTTTCAATAAATAATTATTGGCTCTTGTTCCTCAATTAAGAGTAATAGATCAGCGGACAAATACGTTTACAGCTTGATTGAGCCATTTATTAGTGTGTCCGGTCCAATAATTAATATTTTAACGATGAAAGAAAGTGAAATTTCGATTTCAAAGGGAATTTATTATTCCGTGGAATGGGAATTATTGTTTTTACTAACCCAAACAACATTCGATAACAACATGAGAATTTGACGATGGGACAAGGGTTGCTTATATACCTTTAGCGTTGCCCAAAAATTGAAACGGAGTTTCTAAGTTGACTACTGATGTGATGCTCAAAAATCGCAACGCTGTACTATCATTATAGAATTAAATGACGGTCATGGGGTTTTTACTTGAAGATTTTACCATATGACTTGCTTATCTGATTCATCGCTGTATAATAATAATTGTCGCAGCTGGTGCTAACCAATGGGGTTAGAGAATAGAATCTAATCAACCAACAGAAAATCAAAGTTTCAGATTTCGGCATCAGCTCACAAATAATTGTTTACAAAGTCGAATTTATTATTCAGTTAACATTTTCGATCTCTGAGAATATAATTGCTTCCATCTGTTTAATTTAGATTTGTTTTGATTCGCTATTTGGATACTCAATTTCGAGTCTTTAATTTTATTACTCAAAATTGGAACATTTTCATATTATATATTAATCTGGGGCATGCTGTAACAAAGCCAGACAAGGTGAACGTTTGATCAAATGACTGGTGTGGCTGAGAAATTGCTAATATAACTGATAATGCTTTTTGGATGGAAGCTTTGTCTTAAAACACAGCTATGACTCACGCCTGAATTCTTAGGCCAATTATTATGCTTGACTAACATTCAAATTGATTAAGATAAAACTGACACAAACTTAAACTTTTGCATATAGGATTATCTCTATAATATGAAATAATTTACAATGAAAACAAAAAATTACAGTTCAATTAGAAGCATTCTAAAAAAAAGCTCAAGGAGAAAAAATCGCCCCTTATGTTTTTAAAATCAATGATACCAAAATTCTCGAGGAATATCTAGATAAAGAAAGCATTACCACCAACCAAGAAAGAAAGGAAAACTAGAAGAAATGTAAAGTTACTTTATGAACCAACCATGATATTATGATTGAAAAAAAGATTGCACTCTTTGTGATGGGGTTAAATTCATCGAGATGGAATACTTAAGTCATGAGTATCAGATCTAGGAAAAAGTATCTTTTCTTATGCTAACATGCAAGCTGATCTGATGAATTCAGATAAGTAAGTCACATGGTAAAATCTTCCCGCAGATCCTATGATCGAAGAGTATTACGGTCGTTTCGCATTTCTGGCAACAGCACAAACGCCACTAGCTAACTTAGAATTTATTGGTTCTTTAAAAAGATTCTACAATGATACCTTCTGTTACGCATTTTGGGTTTCGCTAGAATATAGAGTGTGCATTTAAGTACTAAGTAGAATAGCATGCATTGTGCATTAGGGAGTGTGCATTTAGGGAGAGTCGACTGTAGATTGGACGACTTATCGAGAATTTTTAAATAGTGAAAAGAACAGTAGAAAAGATTTTGGCCGACTTAAGCCAAAACCGACTTATCAAAGTGTACCGACAGAGGCGGTAGAACAAAGGACGTTTATAGTAAAACTTATTTAGTGTATGTAAATTTTGTTATAACGTGTAACGGAAATGCTAGTTGGACAGGCTTAACGTTAATAAAGATCGGGATATATTGACATCTCCGATCCTAATATTTTTGGTTACCGTCTCGTTCGTTTACCTTAAGCACATAGTCATAACCAAGTCTTATCCAATACATTCGATTGACTTTTTTGTCATTTACAAATAATGAGATTAATAAAGCAGAAAAGGTAGGTTACTAACAGAAGAAAACAAACAAATATTGATGGCTTTTTTTAGTTCTTGTAATGATACTTAAATCCAACGGTTGTTTTTTTGTATTAAATTCTATCCAATAAAATCGATGTTTTTTTTATAATGACAATTTGTTGAACATTACTAAACTGTCGTTATAAAAATTAATTTTGGATACATTGACATGCTCGATATAGTGACTTTTTGGGTTAAAATCGAGCGTGTCGTTATATCGGGTTTCACTTGTAATAGTATAACTTGAAAATTTAGCCATTTGTTTGGGTCATATTAATATGGCATACGCCAGACCAATTTAAGCTAAGTTTTAGTATAAAAATTGTTCCCGTGCTCAATATTTTTGGCGGGAAATTTGCCCTAAGCGGAAAATATTCTCTTGTTGGTCGCCCTCGCTGGCTTCAACTGGGAAATCATTACTAAATATGTCAATGATACACTTATAATAAACTCTATTATTATTATTTAAAATTCTCTAAAAATCGTATCAGGAACAGTCCTATGACTCTTATATTTTTTGCCAGCCAAATTCTGCCTGTGGTCCTTTCAATCACTTCCGATAGCAATCCATAAATCGTTTGGACCTGGCTGCATATTTTCGTATCGTCTGCAGAGAAATCGAATCAAATGCAGATGAAGAGTTTTCTTCAAACCATTCCAAGTCTAATTACAATGTTGCCGCGTATGTCTCTTAACAGCGCCCCAATACTGCTCAATAGAATTTAACTCGGCATGAAATTTGGAATAGAAGATAACTTTATGACCCCTGCTCTCAATTACCCATTGTCAAAGAACGAGAAAATTTTGTTTGCAGATCATCTTTTATTCAAGTTTAGTGTAACAAATTATTTCCATTTTGTTAAGGCCTTAATAAATCGGCATGAATGAAGATTAAATTCGCTCAAAAAGGTTGTTTTAAATTTCGGTTAATCATATAAACTAAATATAAATTAACTAAACTTTGAAAAGTTATATCTCAAGCCACAGGTAATCTCTGTCAAATTCGAAAGGTCAATTGTTAATGTTTATCAAGAGAAACAAATTGACGGTTTTAAAATTTGAATTATTAATACAGAAATGCTAGTATTTTTCTTTGAAAAGCATCAATTTTTGTTTGATGCGTACTGTGTCCCCCACCATACAAGTCTGAGAATTCAAGTGGCAAGCGAATATGTGACACCAGGGAGTCAGTTATACATAGAAATATAGATAACCCTGTCAAAATAGTGAAACAGTAGTTAGATATATAAGCAGTCATAATTTCCCTTAGTAAACATAATCTTCAGCATCTTCAGCATGTCTTGAGCGCATCCTCAGCATATTTGGTTCTATTTATCCTTATAATTCTTTTAATTAGAATGGCTCTTTGAATTCTAATAAATCTGTAATTGTGTTTTCGTCCATTTCCTTGTAAGTTTTATCAAATCGCTGATTAATATTAAGGGTGAAACGCTTTCTCGATCGGCGGTTAATAAGTTTGATCTTGTTATCAAACTTATCGAACTTAGGCATAAGGATTGTTATTCAATTGTGTTTGACGCGTTACTATTATTGAAGGCTTCGCCAACCGATAGATTTTTGTCATAATCGAGTGTGTGACTCAGAGGTTGAATAATATCCAGAGCAAGTATATACAGGTAATCGGATATTGTCCGTGAGTATTGATAAATCCTATAAGGTCACTAATTGGTTAGAAATTTAGCGAAGGAACGAGCCTAATAGTTCCGCTGGAAGACGACTAAATTCCAAGGACGCTCTCCCACGTGTGGCAATCCGACAATACCCTCTTTGTGTTTGTCCTGCGACAAACATCCTCACTGTAGCATACTCCTTCCAGTATTTACCAGAAAGCACTACGTCAAGCCAGTTTACTCAGATTTAGGTTCTCTTTGAGAGGCGTTGCATTTTGAAATATCTCTAACCAGTGTGGATTTCGAAAAAGAGATCGTATATTATTTGCAAACGGTTAATTATTCAAAATGGAATGTCGTGAAATATCTGTCAGAGAATTTCGAATTTTCCTGTGAAAATGCAACGGAAATAGAAGATCATCTAACGCAAAAGCTACGAATGATCCCCTCAGTATATTATTTATTATATCAATTATGATCGGATTAGGAAATAATAATAAATCCAGCTCATGTAAACCAATTATCCCAAGAATTTACACAACTCGATTGTTTCCATCATAACAATTGTCATAACAATTTCTGAATTTCTCTGCAAAACGCTCTTTAAGCTGTCCGCAAGAAAGCATTTAAACTTTTTACATCTATCAAGTCAACATTTGAAAGGCGCTCTGAGATCAGCAGATCTTTGAATCGCAAGACCTTAAGCTTTCTGAGGTTGGTATATCTGATGACTTTTTTATGACAGACACTATTACTATTATTCTGGCACATACTAATAAACGAAAGACAATGTACATTTTGTTGCAGCATGCCCCATATCAGCATAAGAAAAGATACTTCTTCCTAGATCTGATTAAGTATTTCATTTAACCCGTCACAAAGAATGCAATCTTTTTTTTCAATCATAATATCATGGTTGGTTCATAAAGTAATTTTACATTTCTTCTAGTTTTCGTTTCTTTCTTGGTTGGTGGTAATGCTCTTTTATTAGTTATGATTTTTCGTTCTTCTTGATAAATTTCATAAGTAATTTTTTTTTATCTATAGATATTTCTCGAGAATTTGGTATCATTGATTTTAAAAACATAAGGGCGATTTTTTTTCGTTGCGCTTTTTTTTAGAATGCTTCTAATTGAGCTATAATTTTTTGGTTCTATTGTAAATTAGTTCATATTATAGTTTTACATAGAGATAATTTTATATCAAACATATTATAATAATAACATCAAGCAAAGTTTGTGTCAGTTTTATCTTAATCAATTTGAATGTTAGTCATGCTTATCATGATATAGTAATTGGTCTAAGAATTCAGGCATGAGTCATAGCTGTGTTTTAAGACAAAGCTTCCAAAAAGCATTATCAGTTATGTTAGCAATTTCTCAGCCACACCAGCCATTTGAGTTCATGTGATCAAATGTCCAAATACTTGCAGACAAGGATTCCACTTCAGACTGTATTTTGGAATTTCAAGAAATTCCAAAAAGTGCAAGGAATTCGTGGCACAGCCTACAATATAATCGGCGGATTTTGAACACTCGGTAAATTTTCGACAGTCGGAAATACGAAGGCGATTACTTAGTAGAAAATGAACAAGCCAATAATTTAGCTTAGAGACACGTTGATCAATTAGTAGCTTTGAAATATAAAAAGCAGTGTAAGAGCCAGCTAGTTTTCGGCGTGTTTCAAAGTCTCAAGATAGTGTGAAGTTCAATATAAATATTCCGATTCCTTTATTTATCTTATTAATAAACGAGTATCATATTTCCTCTGATCATAAACTATTTACATATTTCCCTAAATTAGTCGATATAGGTAGAGCCACTAATCCCTATATCGGAGAAGGATAATCGCTTCTTGTCCTGCGATTATCTGAATAGCGAACTACGATAATTAATTGTTGAGAAATAGACGCGTTAATATTACGGTGTACCCCATATGGCAGACTGTCGAATTAATCCATCGATAGATAGTCGTTCAATATATCTCGAGAGCAGAAGATTGGTGTCGTGATCCGGCAAACAGAAGTACCGTCAGCGTTAAAAGCCTATACAACAGGTCACTAACTGTCAGTTTGGTTAAGCTATTAGTAGGAGGCGCTACGCTCCGTTCGAAGACTGCTAAATCTCTACGAGTCACGTATCATTCAGCTCTCCCGTAACATTTGACTCGACAAAAGGTTTATGGTTGAAAAGTGGAATAATATTCCCAATAGCCTTCTAACTAGTTTAATATGTTCAACAAAACAACACTGTAGGGGACTTGTTGCAAAAAAAAAAAAGTCATCTACTGCTTTCAAGCTTTAACATGTTATATGATATGGTTTAATTGGCTTACTCATTGTAAAATTAGAACAATTTAAACAACTGTAATAAAACATCTAAAACTCTTGAATATCTAGACCAAAATCGGATAAATTTAGCAGAATATTTTAAACCACTACTTATAAATTTTCATTTTCTATTACTATTGCTAACTCTGGTAATTGAAATTTATCTTTTAACACTGTCTTATTATTTTTTTCTGTCATTCTTGTAAAGAGTTAGGAAATTCTCGTTTTCCGTTCCCGTTATTAATTCGCTAATTTGTTCCATACATTGTTTAATTTGATGAATGTGATAAAAACAAAACAAAAGATCCTCTCCTATTCATATGACGATCATTTGCAGATTGCAGATCTACATGCAACGATAAATCAAGGCATGAAAGCGCTATGAACTGGCAGTGAGCGAAAATCCTTATTGACCGATAATAGCTTGTGGAATGGTAAGGACTGCGACAAAACACTCTTTTCTTATCCACCAAAAACCCAATCCTTGAAGACATAAAATAGGCGGGAGTTAATAATAATTGTAGAGTGTAGTACAACAGTTCAGCACAAAGGACAGATTGTGCGATCACACTATCGCTATAATGGGGTCTCAAAATGTGTGATATTGCCTGATCTTATCTTTACTTCTTCGCCATGTTAAGAGGTCATTACCGGTTGGGGAGTTGTTATACCCTTAATTCTTACTGGCCGAGTTGAGGTTGTTTTCGGTTTTTTTCTTCGACTCCAAGTTTGTGCAGGTATTGCGTGAGCAGTGTTATGTTGCAACTGCATATATTGCTTCCCCGTACCACATCCCTGAGTGAAGATCACACAATTCAATTGACAGATGTTTGATTATTTATACAGCTGGTATTTTATTGCATCTGCTTGTAGATTACTGTTTAGTCAGGCGCATATGAATTAAGCTTCGCTCGCATCTACTCAAATCGGCTCCCATACAATACAAAATACTCCCGACGCAAAATAACAAAGAATATGCACTTTGAGTGATTAACCGATAAAGACGGAAAGGCTTCCCTTTGCCGTACTACGAATGTACAACAAAATATCACTAAAAAATTTTTCTTCAACTAATAGAGAAAACGGGTTGGGATGTTGGCCCCTTGATCACTGAAATCTTTGTGTAAGACAATCAGTTCTATAAATCGATAAGGAGGAATAGTAATAGTAACGGCCATAATAATATTTAATATTGAAATAATGATAACTTATATTTTTTTATGCATATAGCATTCCGATTCAGTATTACCACTTACGTTATCAACTATCGAAAAACTATATCCATTCCCTCTCACCCTTCTCTCGAAAATCAACTCCCATCCAACATGTCCGTCCAAAGAACCAAACCGTTTTCAATAGCACTGAATGAAGCTCACATCAAATGGGTCAAGGAAACGGCAACTCAATTCGACGACTGGCAACCAAATAGAAGAAAGTATCAGAAAAACGTTTTATTAGAGTTTGAGAAGAATTTCCAGTTGTCTGGACAGCAGGAGGCAAGGCAATTATACAGTTTGGCAATACAGCATGTGTTGAGCGATCCGATTATCGCAAAGGATGAGAGCACGATGGCCAAATTAACAAACAGGAAGCTGGCATTACAAAAAGTAAGGACTTTGTTGAAGAAGCAGCCAAGCAATTTATTGGTAGAGAAACTGTCTACCTTGGGTCGGATATTTTCATGTCCAACTCTTACTCAACCAACGCTTCACTTCTTGCTTTATATCGTCGACAGTCAGAAACAAGAACAAATGAATGGAGGCAATACTGGAAACAGCCTAAAGCACATGAAGACCTCCAGGTAAATAAATACAAGTTTAACATGCTAGGTCTTGTTTCATTGTTTGTGAGATCGTCCATTACCATTGTTTGCATTGTCATCCAACACAATGATGGGATACACAATATGTGATTCTTGTGGAGTATAACGGCCTAAACGGGTGGGATGACGGGTATAAAGAAAATCTTAAATAAGGGAACTGCTAGATAGTATGAAAGCGTAATCTAAAAATCGAAAACTCCAAAGATAGATCGTTTGAATCAATCCATGATTGTCCCTCGTCTCAACAGACTCTTGATATCCGGGATCACTTCAACTAATTTCTCTATTTTTCTTTTTTTCTTCTTTTTTTTCTATTATCCACCTCTCTTGCAAACCACGTCTGAAAACCTTCTAGCTCCAATTTCACCATCCGTCACTCCCAGATTACTCTCCATTTCATGTCGAGCCATACTTTCTGTCCGGCTTTCCCCCGTCTCCAGATGATCAGCTAATAACACCTTCCCCAGGTCCCTGCGACCTCTGCGACCTCTGCGACCTCTGCGACCCCTGCGATCCCTACGATCCCTGCGATCCCTGCGATCCCCGCGATCCCTGCGATGACGATGCCCTACATAAACCCTTATTCAAACTCGTCCTCTTTGCCTTGCTCCTGCTTACTATTCGTTTGTTCGAAACAACATTCACACTTCTCATCCTCCGCCCATTTCGCACGATAACATCATTTATTTCCCGCTTTGCGCCCGTCTACATGGCAGCGATTTTTTCAGTGTGCCTCGCCCTCGTAGCATTAGAACATTTAATACTAATATCGCTCTTATCTATACTGGTAACAGTAAGAGCAGTAAAGGACTTCACAAATTGGGTGTCGGGGGTGGATTATCGGAGCATCAACGGAAAACGGCTTTTACTAAGAGGAATGCTGGGTTGTGTTGGTTTGGGTATTGTACAGTTGGAACTGATTAAGATGCACCCAATGGATTGTTATTTTTTCGTTGTATTTTTTGTACAATTAATCGGTGATTGTATGTAGAATGTATTTTCTCCCTGTAAATAGAAAGAAAAAAGGAAAAGAAAAAGAGAGCCGAAAGGCCGTGGAAGTAGAACAGAATCTTAGATAAAGTATT
Organism: Paraglomus brasilianum; assembly: GCA_910592345.1. Lineage (NCBI taxonomy): Eukaryota > Fungi > Glomeromycota > Glomeromycetes > Paraglomerales > Paraglomeraceae > Paraglomus > Paraglomus brasilianum. The sequence continues at coordinate 47,566 of CAJVPI010000004.1, forward strand.
GCTTAAAAGAGATAAAGAGATATTCTTTAGATATTCTTATTTACTGTAAATAAAAATGTACAAGAAATTTTGTCAATCACAATTTGAAATTGGAATCAAAATTTTTGCTTCAGTGTGTGAACGATGGAATTCTTCTAGTTTCGATACTGAATTGTCCAGTCATTCATTTATGAATTTGGCCCTTCTATATGGTAAGAAACTGTAATTTATTGACAGCGACCTTCCACGTGCTGTAAATTATATACAGCCTTCCGTTACACAATTGCTGATACATCAATGGAGAAATTAATATTAGAAGAACCTTTTCCAGGGAATTTTAAAGTAATGATAAGGCGCGCTCTAGCAGAAAGATGGGATAATAAAGTACAATCTTGAGATTTGGTATGTAAATACCATATTGATAGGTTTCACCTTTTTGTTTGAGGAAATGGCCAAGAGTTCTTTCGCCTAGTTAATTAAAATAAATAAGAAACACTATCATTTTTTTATGTCTTTTATCACTTCGTTCCAGAATTTCGCCATCGGTGCGATTCTAAAGTCTGCAACGATGCTAAATGCTTAATATTAGAAATGTCGAGGAGGTGCAAAAAGTCTGGAAGCGTTCATGTCTGCTTGTTCTGACCTACATCCTGCGGTTCACTACCTTATAATTTTGATAGTGATAGGAAGGCTACTTCAAATTTCAAGGAGCATCAAAGTGTGGCGATGCCTTACTATGGAATGCTCCCCAGCATCGGGCCGACGCGTTAAACCTTCTGCATCATAGGCTGATTTTCATCATCCTTATTGTTGAGACAATCATATTAAAGATGTGAATCAGGAAACCTATACAGATATCAATTGTAAAGTAGACAGTTGTGATTACAAGTGTGAATAATATATTCAACTAGTACGACACTTTGCTATTACTGTATGAAACAATTGGCACAGGTGCCATTACAACCTACCATGTCAATATGCATTGGTATTTGGTATTTCTTCCTTAGCAATAATCATTTATGATTTAATAAGTCCCCCATACATTCATTGTACACCCTAAGCAAAGTAATTGTCGCTCATCGTGAGAATTTGCCTCAAACGTACCTATCTGATATCGTTTTAACCGTCAGAATATACAAGTCTATTATGTTGGGATCTTGTGTTCGTCCACACTTATACAAGCGCTTCTCCGGATCGACAGGACACTTGGCAATAAGAGCTTTTCTCGGACGGTATCACTCGTGGCATGAAAGTGCTGCAAGTACACTTTCTAATGTTGACACGAATACAGAGGAGTTTAAAGTAATATTGGCTGCTACCTCTTGTGAAATTACATGGCAATAGAGAGACTAAAAATTTTCGTGAAATTATAGGAAAATGCCAGTAGAATGGATGAACTTGTCGACGATTTAGAGAAACTCGTTTCCAGAATAAAATTGGGTACAGTTTATGAAATCGAAGTAACTCGTTTAGACCATAGCTTACGACCCTCAACCGAATCTATCTTGACAAATTATATATTTTGGTTGATGATAAGGCGGCGGAGAGGAGGCTAGGAAACGACATTTAAGCCGCAATAAACTTCTTCCGCGTGATCGGTAATTGGTATAAGCAAATACAGATATCTCTAAATTATACTCAACTTTGCACTCGAGATTTATACCATGTTCTTGTTCTCCCAGCATCAACAGACTTCTGGACAATGGGTATGTACAAAGCTCTGACTTTCTTCTATTAATTCCTTAAAAGTTATGCCCGAACACTTATCAAAATGTCTGAAATGAATTTTATTTTTTTACGCGCATTAAATAGTTCACCGTTTCTGGAATTATCACAATTAGCCGGATATAAAGTATACGACGAGGAAGTTCCTGCTGGGGGAATTATTACCGGTATTGGGCGTGTCGAAGGGTACGGTTTTTGTCAGGAGAGTGAAGTATGTCGCATATAAAAAGCGTAAAAGAATGGTTCTGATTGTAAGACTGTTATTTTTTTGCTTGATTTCCATGTATAGAGTGGAATGTATGATCATTGCGAATGATCCTACGGTCAAGGGAGGAACGTATTACCCAATAACAGGTACGATGGGACAAGTAAATGCTCGGTGTTTCGTGGAATGACAATGTTTGAATGAAGACTATGTGACTGTACACAGTAAAGAAGCATCTACGTGCACAGGAAATTGGACGCGAGAACAGACTGCCTTGTATATATTTAGGTAATTGCTGCTCGACTCTGCTATATCTTTCTTAGGTGCGAGATTAACAGATTCATTGGAATTACATCAGTTGACTCTGGCGGAGCTAATTTACCTCGCCAAGCAGAAGTCTTTCCTGATCGTGATCATTTCGGACGTATATTTTTCAACCAGGTAAGATACGTCTCACTCAACACCGTTCATCCGTTCATTTTTTTTATGTCACCTACTCAACGTTCTTATTGCCCTGGAAGGCTTCAATGTCGTCAGAAAATATTCCCCAAATTGCTGTTGTTATGGGTTCATGCACCGCGGGTGGTGCTTACGTCCCAGCTATGGCAGACCAGAGTATAATTGTTAAAAATCAGGGAACAATATTCTTAGCTGGTCCGCCCCTAGTCAAAGCAGCAACGGGAGAAGTTGTTTCGGCCGAAGAGTTGGGCGGGGCAGATTTACACTGTGAGTTTGAAATTTGGAGACGAGTCGACAGTAAAAAAGTATATCAATTGAGGTGAGGCGGTATTCTACAACATTCTTATCGCTTAGGTCGAACCTCCGGGGTCACCGATTACTACGCTTCCAACGACGAACATGCGCTAGTACTTGCACGACGAGCCGTTGCATTCTTAAATTGGACGAAACGCCCAGAGGTATTTCGATTTTAATCCTCAACTCGTTAAGGTCACATTGAATGTCAACAGATTTTATTATTAATTCGTACCATTTCTTTGCTTCGATCTCTATCTCTATCGATACTTTTTAAAATCGCGTCAAAGATCGATGTAAAGAAACCAGAAGAGCCTTTGTATCCATCCTCAGAATTGGGAGGGATAGTTGGAGATAATCTCCGAAAATCTTTTGATGTGAAGAATGTGATCGCACGAATAGTCGATGGAAGTCAGTTTGACGAATTTAAGGCGCTGTATGGAACGACATTAGTTACTGGTTGGAGTTTTTTTTCTTCTTCATTCATATGTCTTTGAACCCAATAAGTTAGTTGCTTTATTACCGTGTTGTTTACTTGTTCGTTTTATAAAATCTTACCCGCACAATCGCGTTCTACCGTTAGGGTTTGCACGCATATACGGTTACCCAGTAGGCATAATAGCAAATAACGGCATTCTTTTCTCCGAATCAGCCCTAAAAGGCGCACACTTCATCCAACTCTGTTCCCAACGCAACATTCCTTTAATATTCCTTCAGAATATCACTGGTTTCATGGTCGGATCATCGGCAGAGGCAGGAGGTATAGCAAAGAACGGTGCCAAAATGGTAACTGCTGTGTCTTGCGCCAAAGTGCCAAAGTTTACCGTGATTATAGGTGGCAGTTTTGGCGCGGGAAACTATGGCATGTGTGGGAGAGCGTACGGACCAAGGTTTTTATGGATGTGGCCGGTAAGGAACTGCGAGGATAGCAAGGGGATAAATAGATGGGGGTAGAAGTTGATTGAAAGGGATATTAAGAAGTTTACGTGAAGTTGGCATTAGAGTAAGTGACAGTGACTAGGCTTTTTTTGGGGGGTGTCATTAGAACGCAAGAATCTCTGTCATGGGTGGCGAACAAGCAGCTAGTGTATTAGCACAAGTTGTGAAATCCAAGGATGAGAAGGTAGGCCAATCGTTTCCAATGTTTCTACCTGTTTTTCATTCATCATGACCATCTCTCCCTTTTATGGATATAGTGGACACCTGAAAAAGAAGAATCTGTAAAGGCACCAATTAGAGCTCGGTACGAGCATGAAGGACATCCTTACTTTTCATCGGCTCGTCTCTGGGACGATGGGGTTATCAACCCTGCCGATACGCGAAAAGTGTTGGGATTGTCACTGAGTGCTGCATTGAATGGGCCAATTGAAAAGTCAAGGTTTGGCGTGTTTAGAATGTAGAAGATAGGATGGGACAAGGCGAAGTGACTAGAACGTCACGTAAGATAGGCGGCATAAAAACACTGTTTAACAATTTAGTGGGGATGTTAAGGAATCTGTTCTTTAATCAAAGTTTCAAAGCCTGGGATTGTTTCTGTGTTGGGCTGATTAATTGATTAATACCACGTTCATATGTCAAGCAAATGGTTATGTCGTGGTCTTTTTTCTTCTTCTTTTTTTTACACCCGTCGTTTCTTTGACTGGACTAAATTAATTAGAACACGATTTAGAATATTAATTATTCCATTCTTCTGTCATAAACTGCCCTAATTCGATGGGGGGTTTTTTGCATACGCTTTTCCATGTTTTTTTTTTTTAATAACGTTCTAGTCAGGACTATTGGATATTTTCTGCAAGAAATGCCCCAACATAGGAATAATGTTTGCTTCTCATCATTGGACTGTTGTCCTACCAAATACTATATAACTTGTCAAATATGTGCTACTATGATCGATTCATCATGTGATTTGGCTAAATAGATCACAGCTATAATATCCAAAATAGCTCATGAAGAAGTTTTATAACCAAGTTTACCATGTACAATTTTCACCATCTGAAACATGGCTTTGCCTTACGAGATTCTTGCGATAATTTTTGAAGAGCATGCAAACGATCTCTCGACACTTCACTCTTGCATTTTAGTAAACAGAAATTGGTGTGTGGTGGCTCTTCAATACTTGTGGGCCAAACCTTTCACCTTGTTGAGTCGAAGGATCAACTACGGAAAGTCAGATAACCTTACGATCACATTTATTGAATGTTTTACTGACACCGATATTGACTCCCTCCTGGAGGCACGACTGTGCAAAAAATATAGTAAAAAGTTTCCGTTTGATTATAGTGTTTACTTAAAGGAGATTCGTTTTAGAGAGATCGAAATTTTGACGGAAAAATGCACCGGATTCAATTTGAATCATTTATATTATATACGAGTCGGAATCATCCATTTAGCAATGAAATATTGCCCAAATCTCAACACCCTTTCTTTTACAACGGAAGACTCGGCTTACACTGATCAGAGTCGATTTCTATTTTCTATTAACAGCCTCTCCTGTGTGGAAAATTTAAGTTGGTATTTGGATTTAGATGATAACTTATTCAACACGCTTTCTAGAGCTGCACATAATTTGAAATCGATTTCAGTCAAAGTTCGCAGGGACTGTTACTATATACCAGTATTGAGGCATCATGGATTGCAAAAACTCATACAGTCTCAACACCAACTAAAGACATTTACTCTAAGATATGTGGCTGTCAATATGAGATCAGTGTTTAAATTATTAGAGTCACAATCAAATTCTCTGGAATCAATTGTTTTGAAAGACGTTGACGTTGATCCAGATGATTTAAACGTCAAACCAATTAAGTTTCACCAATTGAGAAGCATCTGCATAAAAGACTGTTGGATAAAAGAGGGAGGACTAAACTCAATCTTCGAGGCTGACTTACCAAAGCTACAACAACTTAAGTTCGAAAATAATTTCTGGAGACACAAAAGTGAGTGGATTCTGTTACGAGACAAGTACCTAAACCAAATGGGAATGTGTCCCGTTTCCGAATTTGACCCACTTCAGAATTGTTGTCAACATACACATAATGTGCAACAATAATATCAATAACACCGAACAAGCGAATTTATTTATTAATAGCAAATATTAATATGAATAACATAATACCAATAAAACGCAGTCGGTATTTGCTGAATACACGTTGTTTGTTCAATCTACGATATGAGCGTCTAATATTCCTGAATTATGATAATTGCGATGTTGGCACGAGAGACAAAGTTAAAATAATTACTTATGCTAGACATATTTGTGTAGTATGTAAATTTCGACAATGCTAAACGAAAAGAGTTGGGACTATTAAAACATTGTCAATACCTATGTATTGTTTGCTTTTATCATACCTTATTTCTTTTTGAAGGCGACTCCCTTTTTTTGTTAAAGCCTAGTTTATTTGTGATTGCCCTAACATCATATGATTATCTAAATAGCTAAAAACCTGAAGATCATAAGGCAAGTTGAGCGATTTATGCTTTCAAAAAGAAATAGGGTGGAAACATAATAAAACCAACGAATGCCATGTCAAACAGTGACATGAATTCATAAATAGAGAAATATCAACACATTGCAATTCGTTCTCTGAATTTTTATTATAAATAAGTTTCAATTTAGCATTGTGTGTTAGACTCTACGCATCAAGATTTACGGTCGGGGCTTCGAGACACTACTCGAACAACACACTGGCTGCAAAAAGACCTTTGAACAACTCAAACACCATTACAGTTACATTTGCACACATTGACGCAAACATTGCAATTACCATAATTCAGGAATATTAACATGTATTTAGCAAATACCGACTGTTATTATGTTATTCATATTTGCTATTAATAAATAAATTTGCTTGTTCGGTGTTATTGATATTATTGGGGACCGATGAAATGGGTCAGTACAACTAAGTGACATACTAATACCATAGTCATATTACGTTTTATTTTTATTATAACCTTGGATAATTTGAAATCGATTGGAATGTTTTTGTAAATTTACGTGTCCCGTCTTAATATTTGGATGTTTTATTTCCACATTTAATGAACGACTCTTTTTCATAAATCTGTACGGTTACGTGTTGTAAAAAACCACTATTTTATTCAGAAAGTCTCGTACTTAAATCTTATAGAACTATTACAGTATTTGCTGCTTGCAATCTAACAATTTTACTATATGGCTATAAATATAAAGGACTATTGCACAGTGAAACTCACTTCACAAAGTCTTAATTGAATGAAGATGGCTCATTTTTCTGGAACCAGTTTGCCCTAACAAAAATAAACAAAGATGCATGTATAAAGTGCTATATAGTGGTGAACAAAGCATTTAACCAAGCGATTCGCTTGTCGTATAACGACGCTCATAATGATATAGTGAAGTTCGTTGAACTATGAGGAACTTCGTTATTGTCGAGCGAGAGAGCGTTCAGTAATTGTTCTTGGGATTTAGCTCTTTCAATCGAGGCCCTCTACTCCTGCTTAAATTGCTAATACAGTTAGCGACCGTATTTCTGGTTTTAATTATACTCACGGTAACCGATCGGTATAACGCGGATCCTGACTACCAAGTACAATCTATAAATTGGTGGAATTAATTTCCGATAGTACGTGTATACGTGTTTTCTGTAAGATATAAATAGCTACGATCTTCATTAAGCACGCACGTAATCAACAATGAATGTCACGAGGTCTTAGAAAGTCAATTGATCACCACTTCTTGGTGCCTTTAATTTGGCGACTTTCCTATTAATGTATTCATCATCCCTAGAACCTTTCCCTTCACATGGTTTGGTGCACATATCGTTGTATAGGAATGTAAAGAATGCGAAAGAATTGCGCAAACGACTTCTTTCTCGTGATACAGAATTATGTTATGCCTTCATTGACGCAAGAGTAGTAAGCAATGGTTTAGACATCCATCCTTTAAATTCCCGATAATGAGTTCTTCTAATCTTGATCGTACGAATAGATTCTCGACAAGTTCCAGGTTCTCGTAGCGTCTAACATTGCGATATACAACGAAACACATAACAAACTTATAACACACAATGTCCACTCGGAGGTTGTGTACAGTCTTTCTCCAAGCACGAATGTATGGTCGATCGATCATAACTGCTTTTTTCCCATCTACTTTATATATATACTTTTTCACTTATTTGCTCGTATCTGCAATTCGCTTGATCCTTCTTGAAAGATTCGAGAATCGTTGAAAAACCACGGATTGTCAGACGATTCTACTGACGTTATCATAGTCAAAATAGGAGACTCTGCGGAAACTGTGCAAGCGCACTTGGCAAGAATTATCAAAGGAGAGGAAAGAGATGTGAAGGAGATAACTAGTTGTGTTGACCTGGCAAGAGTGAAGAAGGTGAGTGACCGACTTTGCTTTTTTAGCATTGAATTAGAGATGTTACGACTGTCATGTACTAATGTTATATTATTCAAGTGCTACAAAATAGTAGATGGCATATCTGATCGAGAAGAATTACTGAAAGCCGTCATTGGCTCCATTGCTATTAAAAATCTCAGTTGATAGTAAATATACGCTTGCAACATTTATTAATCTTGACAAAACATACGTTCAGTAATTTAGTTACATATACTGTATTCGTTTTTTTTATCGGTTTCTCATGCTTGGAATCATTTTTGAGCAGTTAAAGTTAGTCTTATTTATCTATTGTTTGACTCACTATATGAGCGAATTATCAATAGACATTGGTGCATCCTCAGGATCTTTGTCGTGAGAAAGCCGAATCTTCTGCTCTCGCAAAAACTGCACAAGTTCATTCATGATTTCTACATAATCGCTAGTATCTCCGGCTCTCAGAAAATCGTCACTTCCTTCGCCACTTTCGATTTCTTCTGCTTCGCGCACGCCTTCACTTTCGATTTTCTTTTCGTCTATTTGCTCTTCCTCATCATCCTCTTCCTCATCATCCTCTTCATCACTCTTCTTTTTCTTCTCCAACTCACACATATGTATTATATTTTTCCAAACACTTGTCTTTTCGATTTCTACTATATTGTCCTTCACATAGACCATGACTTCACTTCTGATATCTTCGTAACTTCTGACTTTTTTAAGCAAAATTTCCATTACATTATAAGGCGTGAGATTCTCAATTAGTTGCATCTTTGCTATATCACGGAGGGAAGTGACCAGGTATTTGTCAGATATGAGAAGCATGTCGTATGGAGTGGTAGGAGTTGAGTCGTCTTCGGCAAAGTGGATAGTGTTTGTATAGAGAAATTGGAGGAAAGCATAAAAAGTTGTTGGATGGAAGTCTGGGACATGAATAGTATATTTTGTTAAGTGGTCTTTATCATCGGTAGTAGTAGTGCTGCTGGTATTGATGCCGTTATTTGTTTCAGGGTCATCATTCATGCCCTGTTTTACGCTTTCGTCCTCATCCTTCTTATTGTCATTTTTACGTGTAGTCTCAATCCACCGTCCTCGAAACAATCCTCTGAAATATTCTGATCTCTCTTCCAAAATCCAGCTATGTGCAAAAATATCTCTATCTTCGACAACAAATTTGACATCTGCTACTTCCTGTAAATTGCTCTCTTTATTACATCTGCTCTGCTGTGTAATCTCCAACTGTCTTCCCCATGCAAGAGCAAGTTCCTCTGGGTACGGTTCCGGAGGAAGGGGATTATTGTGAAACGTGGACTGCAGTGATGTGCGATTGAAATGGACGCCGATTGTTATTTTTTCAGGAAGCGTATCGGCGCGACATATTCGTTTTGTACCTTAAATAGGGAAATGATTATTGTGTTTGAAATGTAATTGCGATGACGACACTATTATTAAGCCATAATAATATTTTTACCTTGCCCTTTCCAACGTAACGAGAATCGGTCGGTACGCGGACAAAACCAGCCGAGATGAGTATTATTTTCAGTATCTTTAATAGAAATCGCGGCAGTATAATCTCTTCTTCTAATCCAGTTTGCGTACGTCTTCTTCTCCTCTGGCGTTGGAATGGCATAAAGGAAGAGAGCAGAATAGTCTGGATTTTGAGGGAATGTCTGATTTGTAATGATGGTTAGAACATTGTTTGTAGAACACGATTTCTTGTCGGAATTGACAATATACGCACCTTGGTGAATTTCAACTGCCAGAATAAGTCATAATCAGTTGCGAATGGCGGAGTGAATACGGGATCTTTCAGCGTATCCACATTATCGATCGTGAACTCAAAGTGGCTCTCTGCGTTGATTGTCGTCATATATCAGTAGTTATGCAGTCAAACGAGACCTGAACGTGGGGAGGTGACAGAGCAGTTGAATTTATAATCACTGCGCAGTTAGCTGCGGACTGCGTATAATTAATCTACTGGTTGTTAATGCTTCGATCATATGATTCTGTTTTATTGCTGGGCTGCGGAAACGGTACAACAAATCACGTGATTCAACTTGCTTAAATGCTATACAAAAAATGTATTCAGTAAATCTGGGGAGAGCAACATGCGGCACTTGAGAATTAGTTCGTATTCAAACTTTCCCTCCAACTAATTCTCTCATGCCTGTTGTGAACGGCGAATATTTGGGGATAGAGTAGTAGTAGTAGTAGTAGTAGTAGTAGTAGTAGTAGTACAAATTGAGAATATTAATAATATTACGAACGAAAATTAGTTAGAATAGTACAAATTGGGAATATTAATATTACGAAGCTTGACGCACGAAAATTAGTTAGAAAGAACCAGAGAACTCTCTTATTACAAAAGTATTCACCAGAACATAATGATATCGACTGGAACAATTTATTTATTAATATTACTAATATTTCATAATTAAACGCGTCTACTTTTTAACAACTTTGATACGCGTTTGTTCCCAACAACCAGAGCAAACCATTTTATACACAACCAGAAGAAAAAAGAAAATGAGTTGTTTCAGCAATCTGATACCAAAATTTGTATCATATTAAATGCTATTAAGAAACTTGCGTTGGCACCTAATTGTCCTCACTCGATCGTACAGAAAGTTATTAAGATTTGTGAGTATAGACTTATATACAGTATGTAACAAAAACCCCTGGATATTTATTTTCAGCAAGAGGAAAAACAAGTATATTTTATTTTCGACGGATAAATTTTATGTTGAAATCCTTCAAAAGCATACCCTGGATGCTAACAGAATTCAACAAGACGGTGATCCAAACATACTGCCAAGAAGTTCTTGGGGAAAGAATGCTCCAGAAATTATGGACTAACCTCTGCTTGCAATAAAGTTTTTTGCTTGTGGAAGTCTTGGTTTTGGTAAGGGCATTGTATAACAAAAATATTAACGGGCTAGCTCTAAATTGTTAAAAAAGTTGCAAATAAGGTATGGCCTTTTGAAACATACGCAATTAATATTATGCATGGACTTTTTTTAGAACGTTACCAAATGCTTTTCAAGCAACCATTTGCTTTGCCAAAGTCACTGCCATTATTTCTGTATATTGGTAGGAATTCACTTCACGTATTATTAATACAAGCAGCTGCTGTTAACATTAGATCCGCCTCCTTTTTATCAGAACACGATATGTCGGTTAACATCGAATAGACTCTTTCACCATTTATACGTATGGGTCGTGTAGGATTTTACTGACGGTAAGTTTTCCTTCTATAAGTTTAAATTAGATAACCACAAACCATCGACACTGAAGTAATAATGCTTAGTTGTGTGTATCCTACTTATGTATTAATTTATTGTATATGTGCTAAATGCATACGCTACCCTTTACTAGTGAGCAGAAACTCCTGAGCGTTCAACGGCTGACTAGTGAAGAACGCTGAACTCCTGTTGAAGGCTAGGTAAGAATTTGTTAATCTTCTCCCAAGTAACATTCCAAAGTTCACGTTTCATTGCAATCATGTTTTTGTTCATGGGCTCTTCTTCCTTCTCGTTAGTCTCACGTTGGAGCACGCCTGACGTTGACATAACCAACAACATATTCTTAAGAGATTCGGGGATGGCTTCACTCTAAATAACAGTATTGACACGTTAATATATACAATTGTTTAAGTCGCTCAAGTTGGAAGCTTATCAACAAATCTTACCAACGAATCATTGTCTCCAATTGCCATGTATCGTTCCATCACGTCTAGTATCTGCGACCATAGGGTAATCAACCCTCTCCACTCGACGAGTCTGTTCAAATAGTGCAGAAAAATCTTGCATAGAAGGGCGGATGCTCGCATTCGCGTCTCATCCATCCCTACTGGATCTATATTGAAGATTTCCGGCTCCAGCAGTTGATCCAACAGAGGGAAGAGAACGACATCGAAAATAACAACCCATTCAGTAAGATTGTATGATGCCAAATCTGGATTAAGTAAAGCGCGTTGGAGATATGTCATTGCGGTTTGTCGAACCTCGCGACATGAGTTGTAACATTGCTGGCTTAATCCCGTTAGAATAGGTAGCCAATATGTCGACCAAACTATTAAATCGACTAACGTTAGTTATTGTCTTTTGATAGAATTTGCATAGTAAATTGACATCACCTTCTTCTATTGGGGTTTGTGACACGCTCAGGAGGCGTGGTATCTCTGTATACAGTTGATAGAGAAGCTCCACAGACTTTTGTGCCCTTTCTAAAATATCTGCTTGACTTGGGAGACAAAAAAACAGTCAATAATAATTAATATACAAACGCACAAACATATACAGTCTGATAAGCAACTCACGTCGTCGAAAGGTAAGTCTTCGCATTCTTCTCAGGTGACCTTTCCTTTTCAACCAAAACCCTGGCAGCAGACGCGAACTCTGTCAGCAACTCTACACTTTCGTTGAAGTTGTCACTGTTCACGTTCTTGCTCTCGTTGATCAGGACGAGTGTGTCAAATGAATATTTAGATGCCTGAGGATGAGTCGAAGTTGCGCGAAGTAGACCGAATAAAGTCTCCCATGAAGCTTGGCCCCTATGTGATTTCGTATAATTACTAATAGCAACGGCAAAGTGGCCCTTTTATGAACATGTAATATATTTACCTTATATAAGATGAGTCAGCTTTAATTAGATTATATACTCCAGCCATCATTTGCTCACCGACCGAATGCATTATGTCAGTTGGCAAGGCCTTTAACAACTCGAAAGATCGGAGAACGTCGGATACCATTTCCTCCTAAAAAAAACTTGATATATTTAACATTGACTTCTCATTCAAACTTGCGCATAAATCTTGCTATACAATACCTTATGCGTTAGCCGAATGGATAACCTTAGCAAAGCGACTACTGTACGCTCTACTAATAGAATACTACGATTCGTAGAATCTTTTAGTATATCCGCAATATGTTCGAACAGTATTGGCCTACAAATGACCGTTTCGGTGAGTACGATTAGTCTAACGTAATACGTCGAAACACTAAAAAATGACGTGTGGCTTTACCATAAGGACTGCACTCGATCTCGATTTTGTAGAGTAACATTTATCATGAGCTCAAGGAAAAAGACGGCAGCGGGGTCATACGGCTTGGATGGGGCGCTACCCTGCATATTTTGGTTGGACAATTCTTGCGATACGGAACTTCGTGAATTCAAAGAATCGGAGGGAGAGTTACCATCTGCAATGAATTTGAGTGCCTCCATCAGATATTCGAGCGACTCCTGTTGCAATAACCTAAAATGAAGTATCGAGAGTTAGTGCACAAATATATAACAATCTCTATAAAGAAACACAATTACCTAATGTCCGCAAAGAGCTCTTCGAGACGACACACCGCGACACAATCAGCAGTACACATGGTGCATTCAATTTCTTCCTCGGTTGGTTCGCTTCGGGAAGGCTCCAAAATTCCAGCGTTTGCAAGCAAGTAGAACAAGAGTGATGAATTCCCACGGGTTCGATCATCTCTTATTGGTAAGCTTTTGGGTTTTAGAGGTATAGTGGTCGTACCCTCTAAGAAATCTTCGACTTGTGACATGGAGCTTGGCAACAAGGAATTAACAAAGAGATTCTTAATTATCTCAAGAATCTGTGATATTGACCAAAGTACAAACACAGACGCTTAGAAATTAGTGTGTGCTCGACCTTATTTAACGAATCAACTGGTGCCATTTTACATACGAATTTCCAACCGTCTTTTAACACGTTTCCATGTTCATTGGCGATAGCAAACAAGACTACAGACGCAAGCTGCCCCTTATAATTTCTTCCAAACTCAATGGATAAATCACTAATTGTGACATCAGTATCGTTAACTTTTACGACAGGGTTGCTGGCTGTTTCATTTGAATAACGCTGGCCAAGTAAGCCAGTCATCTTGGCAAGTGTCATAATTATATAATCGAATACGTCATAGAGTTGATAGTTTGCCGAAAGGAGAGCACATTGATGGAATCCGGTAATAGCTTTCTGCAGGGTCATATCGTCAGGAGCGGAAGTAAACGCTATACATCCATCGATAACATTTGAATGTTTATGAACGCAAAAAATTAATGCGGCATCGAAAAGCGACTTATCTGAGGCTCTTACCGTAAGAAATAGCTGTCACTATCGGTTTCCATGTGGTTATAAACATGTCTTTATCATATAATGGGACATCGCATATTATAAGGGGACCTAACAAATTTACAAGTTAATTCCAAGTGGCCTTCGAAGTAACGACCTCCAAAAAAAAAAGAATGATAATGAATAATTACCAGCTGTCTCTGTACGATGAATCAGTTCTTTCCATGCGTAATTAAATCCGAGTTGTCCTTCATGCTCTTCTGGCATGACAATTTCTCGTTTTCGAATAGCATCATAAATAGCTCGCTACAAGTATGTGTCAATACATGTCCTTTATATGGTAATAATGATGAAAAAACCGACTTACCAGGTATTCGTGGTCAAAATCTTGTCCATTGTTGACATTTCGAAGATTTCTCATATAATCATCGATACTCATACGGCGCTGACAATGCAATTATATAACGTTGAATTTTTTTTAGAAGACCAACCAATTTGTTATTACCCCTCACTTACTCGAACTTGTGGATTATGTAAATCGGTATTTAACATTATGACAGAATATGATAACACAAACGTAGCATCTTGAGTAGCTATTTCCGCTGCAATATACATACAATATGCAAATAATCAGTAAACTTCAAGATAACCGCATATTGATAAACAATAAACCATCGAACGTACGTGGGCCAGAAGCAAAATAAGTTGTTGCAAAAGTCTCCATTATTCTCTCAATCTGCTGAGCTTCTCCCGGCAGCCGAAAAGATTCTAACAATTCTCTCATAGCTTCATCGATTCTTTTCTAGACTCAGAACAAGCTTAGTTTATGAAGAGGAAAAAGGGCATGATGGTCGTCTAGACTTACCCCCTTGAAATCGAAAAGTCTCACAAAAGCCTTTAACACTTCGATGTTTGAAGGTTTAGAGAGAAAGTCACCCAATATTGTCTTGTTTAATCGTGGCGTAGATTTCAAGAAACCAGCGAGACTTGTTTCCCTATTGACAGACGGGTCGTCGTAAATGACACCATTCGCTATTGGGGTAAAGTCGATGTGTAAGAGTTAGACTATTGTAACAAAAGACAAATTGAAATTACTAACCTTCCAAGAACTCGAGACCTGCTTTGGTGGTTTCGTTAAATTTCGCCGCTCCCTCCAACAATATTTGTTTCCATTTTCTCCTTTCCAATAGCTCAACAGGCGAAGGATACACCTGGTAGCAGTTGCAAATTCAAGAAAACAAACCCCTAATTAGCACAAGCATGAGGCTCACACAAATCCAAATAAAAAATACTACAAGTACCGATGGCCGCAGTCCAAGACTGTAATCAGATGCAGATAGTTCTTTCCAAGAGAATCCTGAGTTTGGTGTGGCTGTGTGATTTTTCTAAAGTAGAACATAACGTTTTCTAATATAGATAACCAAATATTATCACACAAACATTCTGCGTGCATTAACATACCTCCGCTTGTAGTCGATCAACCATATGGTTCACATACATTAAGAGAGCATCTATACATAATAAATGTGAATTGCTTGCAGAGTAGAGAGTTGGATTCGGGAATGAATTCTATCCAACATGAAAAAGATATGATGAGCAGTCAATTGAGTGATTGTCTATCAAAAATATCAGTTATAGAACGTACTCTGCTTAAAAACGCGACAACGTCTTCGAATAGATTACTACAATCAACATTGCAGTCATAGTTAACCCAAAGATCAACCATGAAAGTCGGCTCCCTGGCGAGCTGTCCCAACGATTCGAGGAGTAGCTCGCGCACTTCTCCAGTAGCAACTGTAGCATCACTACTTCCACGAATAGATTTATCGCGTAGCGTATTGAGCGGCGTTGAGGACCCTGACGCATGAGGAGAATCGTTACTATCGAGGATGAGAGGTATGTCTGTACTAAAGGCAGCACTAGGTAATGCGCTGGCGGGAGTTAATCTTTCGATTAAAAAGGATAGATAGAGTTCTTGTTGAAGCTTCAAATGTGGTCGAAGTGTATCAAATACAGTTGATATTGTGCGGAGGGTGAGAGTAAGTAAAGCAATGTTCTCTCTGCGAGCCAGCTAGTGAAATGTCGATGGGAAAGTAACGATTAATTTGACGTAAAGATGACTATATTATTAAACAAGTTCTTCACCTGAAATAAGGATTTACACAGATCGTCGACGACGAGGTTTCTCAGACTTTCGAATCGACCCATTGTTCGACCACCAACTTCAAAAGCAACATTGAGAATACTCAAGGCCATAAGACGCATTGTATCTGTATGCTGATGGTCATGCGGATTCAATAGAGATATTAGAACTCGCAACAGCTCTCTTATCGATGGTAAACCAAATGGTCGAGGTTCTAAATGAAGTTCATCTTTAGTATATTCGTGTTATATGAAAGTAAAACGTTCGCCTATGTGAGCATGTAACCATATCATCGTTTATTTACCATTATCTTCTTCCTCATCGGTTAGATCGGGAAGGGCAGCTATTATACGAATTGATTGATATGTAACTCATCGGTATCGAGTGAACAACTTAGTAACAACGAAACGATCAGTTTACCGTCTTGTGTTTGGTCACCAACGTCGTTCGTTGTAACCGGTGCGCTTACGTGTTCAACCTCTTCAGTATTCTCTTGAGTCTGCAAATGTTCATTATCTTTGACTTCCTCCGTCGCCGATACAGACAAGTTATTAAAATTACCCATAAGATTTGGTATGTCACTCTCATTGGTTGAAGAAAGAGGAAGATGAGGCGATTTAGGATCAGGTGGCGCCATTCGCACTTGAGAATCTAAAGACGGCGTATTGCTATTCCCTTCGTCTTCATTGGGAGGTGAAGTTTCCGAATCTTCATTCAAATGTTTAAGCCTGGTTGTTGAGACGTGAATAAGACAAGCGTTTTTATTCCAAGACGTTTTTACGATTTACGTTCTTCAGAGGCTTGTTTCAAAACATACCTCTGGAACATTGTTTGAATCATAACAACCATTGTATGCTCCGCTGAACGTCTAAGCATTTCTGAAAATGATATTGAAATGAGCGAAATTTGCAATCGATTTATTAATCACACAATCATATACAGAATTATTTGTATCAAGTAAAGCATTACCACTAAGGCGCATTTGACAACACATGCTCAACCCAGTCTCCATCATCTCGCACAAAGATTCGTCGCCTAAAACCTGCCCAACTTCACTAGTTAATGCAAGACGTAACACTTGCAAAATCTTAAGTAATACAAATTCATCCGAGACAGAGTCGCTCGCTTCAAATTTGCAATGGGTTGCGGCAGAAGAAAGCATCAGCATAGCATTTGGGAGGTTGGGCGAGTTCTTGTTTATAATCGCATAGGTCAACAGTTTCTCTACACTGCTTAAAGCTGTTGAGGTTATGGGTCCATTAGTATCTCCTGAACGTATGACTTCCAAAAACGGTTCCAACAATGATACAGCATCAAGTTCTCGCAGATCTAAACAAAGAAGAAAAAAATTTGTTAAATCAAGGATGAAATTTTACGTGAGGCATTTTGACGACGCGGAACACATATATACCTGACACACTAGCAAGCTGCTTTCTTAAATTCGTAAAACCCGCCATCAGAGGGCTCTCCTAAGAGTGGACACGTTGACGGAGAGCATCAACTTTTCACTTCCCACTGCTGTCTAATTGAAGTAATTTCTGAATTTCTTGAGCCTTTATTACGCGTAAGGTTTTTTCAATGTACCTGATTTATATAGCCAACGTCGTCGGTCATGGGGCTTCTTCCTCTTAAACCCATACTCATTCCTAAACTACCCATATTCAAACTGCTAACGCTCATTCCAGACCACCGCGAATTTTTGCGCATAGTACTGGCTACGGCAATGATTTCTGCGTGTACCAGTTGCGACCAACTCAGCTCGCAGTTTGGTTGAACTAGCTTTTCATCGCTTTGAGCGGTTGTCCGGGACTGAGATATCTGTTGCTGACCTTGTCTCTTTGAGGTGTACTCTATGGGAAGTCTCAGATGTGACATCCTTTCCTAAGACTATATTCTATTTCCTATCCAACAAAATCATTCTCATAATTTAACTTGGTCATTCTGTGTGACAACGGATTGGCCAATATATTTACAATACTAATTGTATTCACAACGTGTCAGGGGAAGAGACTAAACGCTCTCGGTATTGAGAATAACTTATTTGAAGCAGTGAAAGTCGATATAACGGACCATCGATATAACTGACCGTCAATAAAACGGACTTTTTCTCTGGAACGGAATTTGTATACTAAATAATATCTGATATAAAACTCACAAGTCGATATACGTATTACAGCAGGTCCCGAACAGTCCGTTATATCGACTTTCACTGTGTACTATTACGAATGAACGTATTGACAGCCAAAGAGTCAAAATTACATAACAATAATTCAATTTTTAATAAGCACAATTTTAAGATCTTTATTATAAATCCCAAGGCCATTTATGAGTGCATATAAGTATTTATCGTTATCGGCATAACTCTACAATGTGGGAGCATTAATTAAGACTAGAAACTCTAGAAAGTTACGATTAATGAAAGAGCGCCAACGAACAAACAGTATGGAAGAACCTAAGACAATTTACACGACGAAAGAACTGAAATCGGACCCAAAATTTTCATTTAACAAAATGGCGGTTGATACAGCTTCCACAATGAAAATAAAAACTTGATGATAGTGTTAATATTATTAATAATAGTAATAATACAGAAGATTAATGATGATTGTATATCATAGCTATTTACTTTCAGATCCGAAGTCTATTAAGAAACACTGTTTTCTTCATGATTTCATTTTTAATCTGGCATAGTAATAGTTGTATTTAATAAATCCCAGAGACATGAAAAACTTTTTTGGTTACTTGCTAACCCTATGATCTAACCCGTGACTCCAACACATATTATAACCTATGCCTGAAGTAATTCAAAACCATTGTTAACTGCGAGAGTCATTTCGAAGGTTAAAGGAGAACAAAAAAGAGCTCTTTAAAATAATACAGAACTAGCGTATATTAGTATTGGTGCTTCCATCTTTTTTATTTATTGATTACTTTAGCTTATTGGGGCAAGTCATACGTTTTGATGAGTAAAAAAGAATATACCTTTTTCGATGTCCCTTCACAAAGCATATTTACTGTCTTCTTGGAGTTTATAATGACTTTTGACAATATCAACTGTTGAATTTGATTGGATTCGTTGCCAATAGCCATTAATTTGAGAAGTCTCATGCTTGACAGAAACATAATTAGAATTACAGTGGCGCCTCCATAGTGCACGCCGGCATTTGTGTGCGGTGTGCACTTGCAGAATAACGAATAGAAACCAGATATTGTTACACAGCTTAGTAACTAATTTAGTAATAGCATTCTAAATCAAGCTGTGTTAATATTAGTGTTAGTTTGGCGCATTAAATTTGTTCGACAAAATTTTCAATATTCTGTAATAAGAAATATTTCTCCTTTGTTGCATTTATTTCTTTACCTGCCTTCTCTGTTTAATTTCCGAGCAATTATACTATTTTAAGAAACACCTTATGTTATACCAAATTTGTAAGTATACCACATTGCGCTATTGCATATTTATTGATTGAAATCGCGACGATTTAATTTATGGAGGTCCACTGTATACAACATAATTAAAAAAAAACAACATATTTTATATAAATAAAAGAAGAAGGGACAAACGACTTATTGGATAGTATAGTCAGTAAAAATATATAAAGCAAACAATTTACAATTAGACCCAAGTAAAACAGGGACAGCTGAGGAGAATGACTATAATGCCTCAAAGTCTCGAATAACTGGTAAAGAAGAATATTATTATGTATACATTGCCCATGCCTAAGTCACAAAAAGTCATTACCTCTCTCCTCTTCTTTAAGGATTTGCAGTTGCCATTGTTCATAAACTTTTTTCATTATAAGGTCGGACTCGTATCGTTGTTTCAGTCTTGCAAGACGTTCGAAATTGATCGCATATGAATCGCACCTACAAATTTCTAATTATTTTGCCAAAATTATAACACGACACGTGACAAAAGCATTAGAATTGCTGAAAACAAAGAAACAATGGCAATTTTAGACGTCTTCTCGGCACGCTGTTAGTGCTCTCGTTATACTACATAGATCACGCTGATACTATAATGCGTGCTATCGATATCATAGAGATCAGTTTAACTGCGTGGTTTATCGGACTTGCTCCGAAATGTACACTGATACTATTGTTCTTATTTACGGAAACAATCGTGAAAGTCGTAATGATGTGTTACACTAGGCAATATATCGATATCCGTTTTGCTTTACTATTGGTCGACAGTCGCAGACTCTCACGCTCCTTATTGCATAGATAATGACATTTATACTTATAAGGTTGCGTACGACGGCAATTGATAGTATTAAGTAGTACCAATGTATGTCATCTAGAATAATAATGCGATAAAAGAAGTAGGCCCCACCGACGCGTTTTTTTTTTCCCTTTAAAGACGAGTTCCGTAAGCAAGAGGAAGGTAGTTTGAAGACGAAGTAAGAATTCTTACTGGGTATCTGTTGAGTGGTTTGTGCCCTAAGTACGCTGCCACTAGGTTAAAAATCGGATTACGCGAAAGCGCATCAGGCCACACCTGTATATCGTTTATCTTTCGGGCAATTACTTAGTATGTGTATCTGAAGGTACGCTACCACTAGGTGTAAATCAGAGGTTTAAAAGCACATAGGGTGTAAATTAATTAAAACCCGTTACCGAAAAAAAAAACTGCTACTTCAGCTTTGTGGTGAATAGGATACACTCAAAAATACTTTGTGGTTCAGGAATGATTTACTTGCTATGAACGTTCGGTAATCCGTTCCGAAACGCCGACTGTAGCTTATCACGCTCGGGCTGTGGTGAATAGGATACAGGGGCCACTGAATTGAAAGCGCATCGTGGCCACAGTCTGCGAAGTTTACCCGTTAGGACCCCGGCCTTGACATCGGTGGTTTTGTAATCGTTTATGAAAGAAATAAATCCATTGTTTAACATCTTTGTTAGAGGTTTACCTTCGGCATTAGACATTCATATTAATGATAGTGAAATTGATGACAGCACAGAACTGCCAATAGTCAATGCCAATGATGCTGTAAAGAGTTTAGAATTAGTTCGTCCCTTTTTGCAACAGCAAGAAGATTCTAAAGAGTTACTTAAACATGTTAATGCTCTTGATTACTACATTGGTTTAAAATTGATGAGTGCAAAGAACCAAACAACCATAGACAGTTTTTTTAATCGAAAATAGTAAACAGGTATTTTAATTTTGTTTCATTATTATGAATAAATAAATATATATATATATATATATCACGTGCAACTAATAAAATGCTGACTCTCCATATATGCACAGCTCATTCCCGAGGGTGTGCATATATGAAGGGTCGACTGTATACGTTGGCACTTAATTAGCGACAGCGCGATAAATCCAAATGCAATTTGTGATATTGTTATTGGATGTTAGCGCGTTAGTATTAGGCGTAAAGGAATACACGACTTTTATGGCGCATGACTCCTATCGCTATATGAAATATTCAAGTTCAAAGTAAAATTACCCTAATACTATAACTACTAATTATAATAATAAACTCTTTGATTTTCCAGCCACATAGCATTCACTATGTCACATGATAAAATGTTCACTTTGTCTGGTTTTGTTGTAGTCTGCCCACAGTATTAATTATAATAGTAATAGAGTTTGCGGTACAATTAAAACCGTTTTCTGATTTATAATACTATGGGAATGAATTAACAATGTTCCAGTCTTGAATAGGGAAAAGGACAAAATATTAATTATTGTGATCACCATTATATTATGTCTTAGATAGCATTCCGTTTATTTGGGAAGTCGTTATTTGAAATATAATACATGGTTTAGAGGACCTTTCTTTTGCCAATAATTAATAATGGTTTAAAAGAAGAAGAATAATAATAATATTTGCCATCCAAACGAAAATTCATTATTATTATTATTATTGCGTAAACACGTGATCATTCATAAAGTCAATGTAGCACACATATCGCTTTTTTAAGGTTTGAGCATACTACCATTCTTCAGCAAGTACTTTCACAATTGGCAGACACATATAGACACACATATTAAGTCTTGGTATGCCTCGTGGGAATAAGCGAGTGAGTGCTATAAACTCATCACCAAGAGGAGGTCGACCTCGTGGAAGAGGTGGCCGTGGTAGAGGTCGTGGAAGAGGAGCATGGAGTGCTTCTCCAGTCTACGACAACAAGTCGATAGGAAGACCGGTTAATGTTGACGAGGAGGAGGAAGAGAAACGTAAGAGGCGAGCCGAAAGGTATGTTGGAAGCTATGGTACAGGGCTTATTTGAGCATGCGAAGTAAGTTGTAGTTGTAAGGTTCTTCTCGCCTTTGATGCAATTTACAAATTTCGAATAAGATGGTTGTAGATGTCGTAAATGTAGATTATGGACAGAAAGCTAGTATGACGAACATTAAACTATGTTTTCTACGCAGGTTTAAAGAAGACCGTTGGCGAACCCCGGTCGGATCGGGTCCACCGGCTTTCGCCATGTCGTCAAATAGAAGACAGGTCTCTAAGTATCCGAATGCAGAACGATTTTTAAGAGACTACCTCATAAGACAAGCAGTAAGCATTTTCGACAAATAAATATCAACTGATCGCCTTCCTTTCCTCTATCATTATGATCTTACGCATACCAATCACGTAATTTTACGTAGACGAACAGAAGAGACGTCGCAAAAATTAGGACACTGCCGAGATATATAAACATACCAAAGTCCGGGCCGCGACATCGAGCTCACGACTTCTTTATCAACCTTCCCTACCTACAACGACTATCAGATTATGGCAACGCGGAATTTATAATGAAGGCAGAACTGCAAGCACAAAAAGCAGAATTATCAGAGATAATGAAGTTCAAGGGACCCCAAGGCCCACAAGGACCACAACTCGAAATTTCTGCAGAAGGGTCGCCTATACCCGTTCATGCAAGGATTGCTCGGCCATTGCTAATTAGGACTGACTCAGACATTGAAATGGCAGAAGCTGGGCCGCTTTCAGAATCTCCGACAACAGTATCAGCTTCAGCCATCTTTCCCCAAATTTCTTTGAAGAAAGCGAATGCGTATGGTATGGTCGATGGAATAAGAGAGGACCTGTCTCCTATGGACGTTGATGAGGATTATCTTGGGAGGTAAGACACATGACTGTCATGTCGCCTACTGATATCATGCTAAGCACTAGATATGATACTCATTATGTTGTTATGTTTATATGTCAATACTACAGTCTTTTGAGAGCTTCAGCGCGAGCAAGAAGAACATCTTTAAATGCAAATACGAATACGAGAAGACCATCGAGAAGGTACAAAAGCTTATGCATACGAATCGCAGCAAGTTGAAAAGTGAAGTGTGGCGCATATCCAAGTCAGAACGTGACCTTATATATGCTGCGTCCCTGGTAAATCTTGAGTAGGTTGCCAGCAATTACCACAAACCGAAAAATGCAATGCTGTATTTTTACTTTTTGACCCGTGAAAAAAACAAATTACTTTTATGAATAAATTAGCAGGGCAGGTGTACATAAGAGCGTGCTAACTCAATTGGTCTATTTTGATATGGTCATCGTAGGGTGAGCTTCACCGGCACTCAGGAACTTATTGATTTTAGAACAGGCAGAAGTAAGGAAACAATGGAGTCGCCATCGTCAAATCAGCAATTCGAGGCGACGGTCATTACAGAAGAACCAGAAGATATCGAGGACAACGAAGCAGTTCCGGGCACTCCGGGTGTTAATAGTAGCCGCACTCTTTCCTTAGATGATAAACACGGAAGTTCAAAAGCTGCGTCACCGAAACTGAAGCGAGCAACAATACCAGACAGGTAATGTCTTTGAACCAATTACTTGGTGTCACTTTTCTTATTAAATTATTTACATGTTAATTTGCTGTCCAAATTATAGCCTAAATCCAATGGTCTTCAATATGCGCACGCGGACATATGCGGGCTGGGCGACAAACTCTTGTGCTCTTTCGGATTGCCCGTTCCATGCCCACAAGCAGCCAAAATGGGTTCATGACATGCTTGTCAATCCCCCCAATTTTTACTTCTAATATCCGATTCTGAGATTCAGCCGGCTTAATATGTGAATTACGTAGGAGAGATTATACCAAGTGGAGCACATCCGAGATGTTCGCGCCACGTTATACTCATTCAGCAAGGGCGGTGCCTGCAACTGAACAAAATTAATAACAAATTCTCAGGAACATTGACAGTACAACAGGAGGCTGATAACCTACCTCAAATCAATGGCAGCTATATGGGAACCAAGGCATGAGAGGAAATTGTATAAATAGCAGTCGATCGAGTGTGTATATTAGTTAATATTGTAGTTATTATTAACCTTGTCAATGGGTAATCTGTGTGCGATCGACTCGGCACGTTTTAATTTAAAGTAATGTTTATGGCTGTTGCTGCGGGTACCATTAGCTTGGCAACATTTAAAGTCAATGTTATTCCGAACACAGAATTGTAAATCTGTATACAGTCAAGAGGATTTGTATCGGGATCAATGCTATAAATAGTTGCGAACAATGAATGTACATGTTGATAGATTGCCAACAGGACTTGCCTTAAAAGGAGTTGTTTTAAAAGAAGTTATATTTTTTTTGTTACAGTATTGGGTAAAATAATGTGGTAAAATATTGAAATTTGAGGGAAGAGAGACAATTCAGGGACAGTTGCGGTGGAGGGAGGATGCAATGTCGGTCAATAGAAGTGCTATTGTAGTTGTAGAGTTTACGCGCATGAAACGCGTAGGAGCCGCTGGAGTAAAGGTCAGACACAAAGAATTTGTATTCGAAGATAATAAAATTTTACATTTGTATTGCCAAATTGAGCGTTAAATGGGAAGATGTGTAGTTATCTGGCTTGCTTTACAGTGGCAAAAAAAAAAAAAATCTTAAAACTATGATAATGACCGGGCGGTACCACACAACTCTGCGTTCTTTAATTTCCCATCCGTACGAGTTACTCATGATAGACTCTCACAAGTTTTAGAGACTCTTTTTGAAAGAGGTACTAGTTTTCGAATTCCGGAAGAGAATCATAATCTATACCGAGGACTTGCTTTAATTGCGATATAATCAAATAGTCATCGTTACGGTTCCAACTTTACTCCTGGACTATCGATGCCGTGAGTGAGCTAGAGTACAAATAAAAAAATGTTACGGTTATTTTTTCCATATGCGATTATTTCGGTTTGTATCAATACTCACCCATACTCCACAGTGGGACGACAAAGCCGCCACCAGTAGTTTGTAATTCGACTTTTCTCACTTGCCAATGCCGTGGTTTCCATTTTTTAGAAGTTGGATTGTTTTTTGATGAGGTTGTATGACTTGATTCTCGAGATTGGCCTATTTATGGAGAGAATACCAATGAATTACCGTAAATGCAAGAACCTCTGCACATATGGTTTAATGCGCTATGTTCAACCCAAGAGCCCAATAAACGTGCCTTGTCCTTTCCGTGTTCGGTAATTGTCGGGATCACTTGGATCTGCTTGATCTAACGACTCGGATATCACAGACTCATCTTCCTCACCAATATAGTCTGGCGAGTCAATGTATCTAAATTGAAAAGGCGCAAGATTATTCTTCCATGCTAAACAATAAGCAGTATTCTGTTCTAGTGACAAACAACAGTTCTTATGCTGGCAGTCTGTAGAATGAAGAGCGTATTGCATGTATACGTATATAATGTTATTGCCTAATTTTGATGTTTCTCTCGCTTAATATAACCGCGTATTGCCTCCCAAAACGACAAATACCTACTCGTGTTCTTCAGGTTTGTACACCTTAAATTTCAATTTGATTGATTCATTTCTTCGCTTTGTATTTCCATTGCCGCTTCTTCTTGTACTCTTGCTCCCACTCTCGTATTCGCCGTCATTCTTCTTTCGTCGTCCACGTTTCTCTGATTTCAGAGCATCGTCATTTGCATCTGCTGATTGATTTATCACTGACGGAGTAGTTTGAGGGTTGGAAGAGCGTTTGCGTTTTATTACCATGATTATAATTATGATAATTAAGCACAATAATCGGGCATAAATGGATTTGATCGACCAATGAAATTCCGAGTTTGCTGATATTCACGTTAGAATATCAACAAACTAATCTATGTGAATAACGTGGAAAAATATATGACAATCTTGAAACTGGTCGTAGCATTCATAGAATATAATTTCAGATATTCAAGATATTTTCCTGCCACTTGTAATTGTGCCTTTTTTCCAAAAGCTAATAATAAGTTACGATGTGAGGTTGAAGGGCACAAAATGCAAATCCGCGGAACTTTTATGCTTGTGCAAATCACCAAAGTAATGACTGATTTTGTTATAAATTCGCGTGAGAAATATTAATATTGTCTAAATAAGGCAAGGACTACGGTCAACTCACCGCGTTTTCCCTGCTTTTCATAATGAAATTCCAAGGATTGATATAATATCTTTATATCCAGAAGTTTAAAACCGACAAAACCATGCCCATTAAAAATGCTCTCTCTAGATTGCAAATTCCAGATTGCCTTATTAATCTCTTCTCATCATAAAGATTTTGTTTCAACTTTCCCCGTAAACTGAATTCCATTCTTATTGGCAGCTCACTCTTAAAATTACTGATCCCAATCTCCATATGCGCTCAATATTGCTAAACTCTGCACTCTTCAACACGTCATCTGAAAGTATTTGCACTTAGCACCGATATCGCAAACTTTACACTATACGTGACCTTTTCCTCAAATAGTCTGCACAATGGTTGTTTTACTTGTTTCTGAGCGAAAGTTTTCTCTTCATTGAGTATGAGCGCAAATGGTGAGTGCATATTAATATTAGTATTAGTTATTGATTAATAAATCTATCAATTATAAGCTTGCATTAGCTAATAAACATAAAATTTAAAATTGACACAGTAATGTATCTCTAATATTTGTTATATATTAAAAAACTAGGTTTATTCAATTTATTCCATGTAATTCTATATTAATATAACAATTTGTTGTAGTGTTCCTGTTCATCCAATAGAGATTTTAAAAGATTTTGATAATTGCATAATATCATCTCGTTGCATTCCAATATCATTTGCTTTTGCAATTAATCGTTCAAAAACATCCTTCAATACTACAAACATGAATAACAAATATTAGATTGTGTTGAATGTCACTAATAAGCATGCCGCTATCATGTACCATCCTACCTTTGCTGTCGTCGGGCTTTAGCAGCGATGCTGCGATCGAAAGCCTATCGGTTTTACTCAGCCAATACAGAACATCATATATATCCTTTGCATCATCATATCTATCGAACATTTATCATCTTGTGAGCTTCAAAGTCATGATCAGATATAAAACGAATTAAATGCTTTACTTACTTATCCCTTAGTATGCGTGCTATACTAGCAAGGTATTCGGTCTCGAGGAATACACCAAGAATTTTAGAAAGTTTTTGTGGTGGAATGGCCTTTTGTTAAATAAAAATGGTAAGACAATAACTATGTATAACACATCCCCTACCCCGCGCGATATCTAATACCTTTATGTACTTGTACAAATCATCATCAGATTGAGAATATTGTGACCAATCATGTTGAAACTCGAGTATTGTTTTCGGAATGCGAAAGTCATTTCGTCGTTGCGGCTTTTTTGCCATGTCTACTTTCGTCTCGGTAAGAGTTACTTTGTGCATCTGATCAACGTCGTCGCTTTTGGACGCCTTTGAGTCTGTGACTTTGGCGTCTTTCTTTTCCACTAATGCTTCTACAACCCCCTTGGTATCATCATTTGCTTTGCCATCAACAAGAGGGTCATCACCAAAGTCGTCAGTCTCAACTTCTTCAATGTCTAATCGTTTTCTCCGAGGAACTGGCGCAGCTTTTGATTTTAGATCTGATTCAACGAGCGGAACCGCTGATGGTTGCTATTGGTGGCAAGAGGTAACACGGTTTAATATTCGTACATGAGTGAGAAAATATAAACTATACGTGCCAAAGTTATACCTGAGTCTGTTTCAAAGCGTCAATGACTTTGGCCAACTCTTCTTTTATTGAATTCTCGTTTGGTTCTAGATCGAGGGCGTGCTGAAGATCTGCAAATCAGGGAAACGTTGGAGAAACGGAATTTGTATACAAATTACGCATCTTTTAAAAATTTGACAACGATATAATCCTTGCTAATTATACCTTGCTTGGCTTCACCAAGTTTCCCTTGTTCTCTCCTTGCTACGCCCCGTCGCCAAAACGCTTTCGCATTGTTAGGATGCAATTTCAATCCGATTGTACAATCACGTTCTACTTCGGCATATCTAATAGAAAAATAAAAAATGTTAAAACCGAGAAGAGTGAGCGTAATGCCCCCTCCCTATCCCCGCCAAAAGATATATTGGTATCAAATCAATTGACCATTGGATCGATTTACTTTTTGAGCTTGAGATGAGCCATTGCACGGTTTATAGGAAACGTATGCTCTTTTGGGTCAAGTTCCATAGCTTTCGTGTAATATTCAATTGCCTTTGCATAGTTTCCTTTCATGAAGAATTCGTTTCCCTGTAATTAAGACCAGTTGCTCAACAATTTCTTTCCTTTTCACAAAACTTGATACGTTAAACTCTCCGTCATACCTACTCTCTTACGTTATATCAATTTTCATCAATATTACCTTCTCTTTCTCCCTCAAGGCAGTCTCCATTCTGTCAGTCTTCTTTCCTTTAATGTCATAAGACGTCCTCGACTGAAACTTTGGCCTCCCGGTCGACATTCTATCAAATTCGCCAAGTTTTTTGATCGATTTTTCCGCTCTATATTAATATTTACGATGACGTACGCCTTTTTGTGGCACAGTCAATATTTCAGGGGGCTAATTCCACTGACCCCCTACATTTCGCTCGAGAAAAAGAATGCTTGGTCAAAATCTAAGCGGGCAAGTAAAGAATACAATGCTTTCTCCTTTCTTAGTTGCGTTTATCTTACAACTGTTGCTAGAATGCCACAAGTATTCAGATTCACAAGCCATGTTTAATTTCCAAGCTTACTCCACGTTCCCAATTGCTTGCTTGTTGGCGGAGACTTTCTTTGTTGCACCGGAAATAATCTCCGATTAACCGAATGCTGTACGAGAAATATTTTATCTCTATTTGTTAATCTTGTTGTTATTTGTTCGACGAGCTTCTACCAAAAGAGTCGTTAACAATTAATACCAATTTTCTTTCACGCGTGACCGCGCTTCAACTATAATAGCGTAAATGCAGGGCATAGTGATACACGGCTTTTTAGCCAAGATTTATTGCGCACAGCCTCGTGCCATGCTGGGGTTATTTCCTTGTTAGTCTATCAACGTTTGCCGCAAGACTTACGCAAGTATGAAAATTAACACAAAAATTACAAACGTCCAGTGGTGTATTAGTACTATCAACAGCAAATGAGCAAATTAACATACTGTCGTATTTACGTCAAGATTTATCGTTATGCTTGCCTTTAAGTAAAGCATCAGAAATGAATAACAACAAGAATAAGTTTATTGGCTAGAGTGTTCGCAACTATTATATCGTCCATTACTTGTGCTTATCATCATCTTGCTCACTCTCTTATGAGAATATATATAAATCTCGCATAATATTATTCCTCGCAAACATGATTAATTATGTTGCGAGACATTTTAAGTTGTAGTATGAATATTTCGAGTTTTTAATCTAAAGAGGAAAAGAGTTTTAAAGAAACTATTATGTGCAGTTATTTAACAATTATTGTTTATGAGATCATCGGGAAGCCGTCAATTTGTAAACCGACATATGAGGTTTTCGATTGCCATCTTCTCCTTACTGGTGATAAAAAAACTGTTTGTTGCAGGTCGAAGTAGAAAAAAAAACGAGATTGTAATTTATCTTTACCTTGACAATGACGGCCATACGACCTCTCTGTCATATATTTGTGCACATCTCTCAACAAATGATGGATCCCGAGCACGTTTGCTAATATAGTTGTGATAATGATTCTTGCATGTGTTTGGCGGACGTCCAGTGTTGAGTGCTTTTGCAATATGTGCCCATCCAACTCTCTTCACCAAATGCAGATAGCAGATAATGGCGGTTTCTTTGGCCGTAAAGGGTCCTTTGTTAACCGCTGATTAGCGAAATTCGATAGTAGAATATAGATTAGACTATATATAAAAAGCGCCAAAACGCAATAACATATCAATGCGTGGTGGTTTTCGCCTTATTGTGATAACATCAACCTCCGTTCTTTGCATAAGATAGCCATCGTTCTCTCATTTGTTTGCCGTTTCGAGTTGAATGGTAAACGGCC
Source organism: Paraglomus brasilianum (assembly GCA_910592345.1). NCBI lineage: Eukaryota > Fungi > Glomeromycota > Glomeromycetes > Paraglomerales > Paraglomeraceae > Paraglomus > Paraglomus brasilianum. The sequence continues at coordinate 78,059 of CAJVPI010000004.1, forward strand.
AATTTCTCCCAATTTTTTGGACCAAACAGTTCGACCAGTTCATGGAGTTGTTCATCTTCCTTTTGTGTATTGAGGATGGAATTATTGAGAAAACGATTGTTTTTGTTTTTCAGCATATAGCATGTCTATTGTTTTTTCTTCTTTACCTCTGGCACCCAGTGGCCGTATTTCAAGACTTTTGCAGGAACAATGCCTATTGGAAATAACTTGTCTCGAAAACGATCCGCGGGCATTTTGATAGACGATGGAGAAAGGTTCTCTGGGTTGATGTTTTGAAAAAGGTGGCAGTCTAGGACGGTTTGACAGTCGAGTGAAAACAGATTACTGTTTACTTCGAGCGGCGTGCTTTATAAATAGAATAATTGCTATTAGTCTTTTTTTGCATGGAAATAATAAGTCTTTTGTCACTATTCAGTCATTGTGGTACTGCCAAATCTTTTGTCCGCAAATGTAGATGTTCGGAATAGAATGTGTGTGTATGGAACAGTGCTGTATATGGTAAAAAAGGGTTTATCTATTACCCAGCTGTAAGACTAGCGAATTTCTGGTAGATATGCATAATAAGACTAGTTTTCGATACTCATAATTCGAATTGTCTGTATTATATAAACTGTATAAATATAAATATAAATACAAACATATGCATATAACATATACATATAACATATACATATAACATATACATATAAATAAATATAATATCCGATTACTTAATGCTTTGGGCTGACAGGGGAGGGGGTTGTCGGGGTTGTCTACAAAACCAAACGTAAAAATGAGTAAGCAGATAAGTATATTTGTTACACGCAGCTAGTGCTACGGATCAAATTGGTAATTATCCAATCATTTGTTGTCTAATCAATTTCCATAGCGAAACTTTCCCGCAGCTTGACTGACATCCGTACAGGACAATAATATTTATCAATAATAAGGGTGATTATCAGCCCACAAAAGTCATTGTTTCGTCAATGGAATTTTCCTCACACGAGACAATTTGATTGGCCGGTCCATGTATGATAATTTTTTTTAATATATCTCTTTTGGTTGTTTCTACGCTCGATAAGTGCATGAAAAAATTTTTCGGATTCAAAAAGTAGTAACGGGTTGCCATTGTTGAAAACGCCACAAGAAAACGACTATGATGTTGTGTTCGCGTACAATGTAGTATAGTGTAACCAATGTTGGCGCGTTACGGAATTAAACAGTGATAGGATAATATCATGTGGCCAATCAGAACGGCAGAATCTTAATCCCGACTATGCAATAGTGAATGGAAAAGGCGTCTACAAATTCCATTGCTATTTTTATCCAGGCCATACTGAGGCAAATTGCCTATTTTGCTCAACCGATTGGTAAAAAACGTACAGTATTTCCATTCAACATGCCAAGTGAAATACGATTATCGTACAATGCGGGTTCTAATCTTGGCGCAACATGGGATAAAAAGTCGAGTTTAATTTCTTTGAGCAAACTTTATTCAAGCAAGATTGTTACGCCAAGCAGGTGGCGAATTGCCTGAATGCTGTAACAAAGTTAGTGCTTTACTTTCTTAATTTAATTGATCTTGTTATCTAAAGTGAGCATCGTACTAAATATATAATGAAAAGTATTGTGTTTAATCAATACAAAACAAACATATTCGCTACAAACCATAACTTGTAACATGTTTTGTTTGTTTACAACATACTGTAAAATATAACGTATAAACTCGGAAACAAGTTTATGGGAAGGGGCTTTTTTCTGTGTACAGGTAGAAATTTATCAATACATTAAAGCTTGACATCTAGAAACGAACGGACAACTAATAAATCTCTATGCTCCTTATTTTAGTGTTTGTGTTTACATCGGCAACCGTATGATAAGTGTTTTCGGTTATTGCGTTAATCAATACATTTTATTTTTTCGACAATATGTTGCGCTTATTTACCCAAACATAAAAATAAGATGAGGTATCAACGGTTGATAATGTCGACTTTACGAATTATCGGAAAGTAGACCGGACACCCAATCTAATTACTGCTTAGCAGTTAGTTTATTGACAATTAAACTTTTCCAAACCATGAATTTATACCGTGATACTATATTAAATGCTATATCCGTTCTTTGGCGGTTGCTCGAATTATATTACTTTTTGTTATTCAAAAAGGTTTAGATAAAGTAGTAATAGCATACGTTTTGTGGTTTGAGAAAATAGGCCACGACAAAAGTACAGCAATGTACAAAAAACAGTTCTACTATTGTTTATTACTTTATACGTTATCTTCTCGTTCTTGTTCGTGCAATCATCTATATATGGGAGGTTTTAATACTCACAAAGAAGTTACTCGTAATTACTATTGTTTATTGCATGCAATTTGGTAAATAATCTCAACTATACTAATATTGAAATTATTAAACAAGCTTCTTTTTTTTTTCAAAGAACGGATTCGACAATACAGGCGTAATGAGTTAGAAAAATCATAAAAGCAGGTAATATATCCGGCTCCTTCGCTTCCTTGTTGGTCAATAATTTGTTACAAAATAAAAAGGTACTGTACCTACAATTTATTCCATCCTCGGATATATCCCGGCTTTGGGGCTGGACGGATTTCCTCTTATTATATCGCAGTGTATCCCAATCGATATATCCCTATCCCAAATTCACAAAGCCCGATTTCCTATATTAATACCCTATAGAAATATAATTTACCATATATATATTAATCGTGTTACATAAATATAATGCTATTTCTATATATGGTCAAACTATCCCTTGTTGGTTAGTATGCAATACATTATCATTACATGTGATCGAAAAGTGGCATGATCTTTCAATCTGACATAATAATAATAATGCTCAATTCAGCAAGTAGTAACTAAACAAACAGTCATGCCACTTTACGGTTAGGCCATATAACACACCATTTCGTTGTAAACAAAGACGTCTCCATTGAGAGCGTGTTTCTGCTTAACGTTTACGAAATTAAGAACAAAGGGAATTTACGATAGGAGATACATGCGTGATATAATTCGTCGTTTAGATGGGTCGGTAGGAAAGTTAAAGCGCCAAACTTCATTAACAGAGATATTAGCCAATAAAATTTCTTGTAAACATTTTATCATGTGAACTCAAAATGGCTGGTGTGCACTATATAGTATATTAATATAGGTGATAGTGTTTTACTTGGATGGCACAGTTGTGACTCATGCCCAAGTCCATGATCTGATTTTAGTTGCATTTTTAACTATGTTATGGTAAAATGTAACATTCAAATTGGTTAATATGAAGCCAACACAGAATTTATAATATAGGATAATGCCTATATTAATATGGGGCATGCTGCAACAAAACCAAAAGTGAACATTCTATTATGAAGCTGAAAGTTAATGGATCTGGCTAATGACATTTTTGATTACTCACAGCTGTAACTTATTATTATATACAAATTACAGGTTTAAATTAATATTATGCCAAAATATATTTTTTATTGAGTAAACTTCTACCTGAATTACAATATGCTTAACATAGGAATATAAAAATAAAATATATATAATTAAATTATATTAAATCTACTACCTAAAAACTATAGTAATAACATAATTAGAAGTATTTTAAAGAAAAAAGAGTCATGATTTGAATATAAGGTGTTAATTGGTGCCATAACTTGCGAAACGCATCATATTTTAACACTTTCAACGTGCTATTGTTTTCAAGACCAGCAATAAAATCACGATAGACTGACGTATAACTCGTTTCAGGTGGCAAAAGTGTAAGCGATTGAGTAATGCGATTGACATTTCTACCGGGACTTGGTAATCCATGAATTTCAGTATGATTCTCGAGAAAATTCTTCACGACTATAGCAACGTCTTTATTTATGGTTATTTTGGCACTCTTTTTACATTACCATGAACACGTGGTATTATACCATTCGTCGCCAAATGATTTCTGACGTTTTCGAAGTGAGTGCGGCCAATTCCTAACATATTTTCTGATAAAGCGGCATATTGCGATCTCAATAATAAAAAGTTCTTTTATTAGTACGCGTTTTCTTTTTTAAACGTCGGCTGGCAGTTATTTCTCCACCATTCATTGCTTTCAACCGTAATATGTATTGTTCGGATCTAGAGAGGGCTTGAAACGCTTCACGTAATTCAGCAAACTTTTCTCTCGGAATATTTTTTGAGCAACCGCAATTGCAACCTATTTCCAAAAAACGTATTGCCTTGTCATATTCGGTAAAACAGTTATAATTAGAATTTTTCATATACGGGTAATCCTATATATAATTTTATCACTTTCATAATAGTAATCTGCATGTATGTTCAATCAAGACATTAATTTCGACAATCGAGTTGATCTGAGATTCTAAACTATTTTACTGTAGTTTATTGTAATTGATTCCAAGTATTCTATCATATCACTTGTTTGTATACATGCAGTATCCTACATAAATGGTGATAGCACAAACAGTTTGATAGAAATTATATTGGAACAGAGTGAAAATTTAATAATGAATCCTATATCTTAATTTTCATAACGTACTGCGGTAGTTCTCGTATCCATCGAGGAACATTCTGTGCAGTTTTTCCATCTACTGTACAGTAACTTTGTTTACCGAATTTTTCAAATATCGATTCAGGAACAACAAAATACAGCACAAACTTCCTATGCCCAGCAATCTTTTCCATTCTTTGAGCACAGCCATCTTGGCACCATGATGTAAAGATATTGTAATTTGGAATAATCCAACTGTGGGTATTAAGGAGTCAAATGTTGGAAAATTTCTTGCTATCAGTCGCCAGTAGTCGTCAATTTTGGGGTCAATAATGGAAAGAGTTGTCATACTATCACCATCGCTGGCTACTAGAAAATGACAAGGGATTCATGTTGTTGTAGAGCAAACCACATAGCAATTTCTTGAGCAATATAGTAATATATATGGATTAATCTATTGGATCTGCTGATTGTATTTGATGTCTTCTTAGAAGATGTTCCACCAGCTAGTATGAGAGACAATATTAACTGCTTCAAAAAGGATCTTATGTTATGGATGGTAATAATTTTGGCTTGTAACATGCTATGGCTAAAGCATGTGTAACCCAGATTTTTAATTTTTTAAAAGCAGTTGTTAAGATGATTAATAACAGGAATGCAACTATTTTTATAATTTTTTCACCCTCATTTGCTATTAAAGAAATACTTGCAGTAGTAGTTGCCTTTGATATTAACCTGCCTTTTTTTCGATTACTCACTTGTTTTTGCATTTTGAAAAATGTAGAGACAATTCCAATAAATAGTTTAATTAAAATTTGAGGCATTTCATTAACATAGAAAGTTAATGAATCTGGTGCTTCCAAAACATCTTTCTTGATGTTTATAACATTACATGAGTTCCAAATGTTTTTGGCAAGGTTTTCCCCAAATTGAAATGAAGTCTCAGGTGTTATTGTAGTATTAATATTATTATTATAATTAAGACTTTCTGGAGACATTCCATGGTTTTTTAAGATTGTCCTAATTACAAATGGACTTGGTATTGGGGCTCTATCAGATGTCTCTGGTTCACTTTCTTGTAAATCCTGCAACATTTGTACTGCATATCTTAAAGCTCTCCTTTAATGGGCTGTCACCTTTCTTGGCCACATGTAATGCCATGTTTCCAAGTAATTCCAGTGATGTTGTTGTATCTTCCGCATGTCGTTAGTGCAGGCTTTGTCACTCCATTCTCCTAGCCGTTGCAAACGCCCGCCTTGTAATTCGTAACACATGTAACAAATGCATTGTGATCGTTGAGAACTGCCTTCTGTCATTTTCTGGACGATACATGGAACACTTTCAATCGCTGGGCAATTGTGTTGACCTATACATGGAGCTTGTGTCTTTTTCCCCAAAAATAACCAACAATGTTCTTCCCATGGTAGTATACACGATAATATTTTTTACAGAATACACAACGATGACTGGCAATAGTAGCCTTTTCATGGCTTTTGCTTTGCTTCAATCCAGGCGGGTAAAGATCGGAAATCAAACATAAAATGAGTATAACATACTCCAAGCCGTTCTACTTGTTTATTTGCTTCATCCACAAACTACCAGGAGTGCCTGTAATGGTAAATCGGTGGTATAGTCCAGATTGGACGGGTGACTGTATATTGGCTATAAGATCACTATATACTTGTCGAATGATGAGTTTTTATGGGTAGTGTGGGTTGCCTAGAAAGTAGATGTCCGGTGGAAGACAAAGAATTTTGTTGCTGATAGATGATTTGGCTATGCAATTCCAGAACTTGGCGAGATCCGGGAATGTGGTCTCATCTAGTTCGAATTTCCGCTTCAACGGGACAACTGCAGACATATACATGAATGGAGAGATATAATAGTAATACAAACAAAGGTCAGCTATGGCTGTGGTAACCTCACAACAACTCATAATATTAGAGAATCATATTTCTATGTCCCAACGCCCGAGTCACAAAGTCGTTACCTGTCTATGGAGTGACTGTGGCAAAGGAATCGAGCAGGCTAGTGCTTCTTCTGTAATAAGGCCATTATTCCGTGCCTTGCTTAGTTCTTTGAGTCTGTCAAAGAGAAACCCATTCTTAAAAGTAGACGTCCCTACTATAAATTACGCAAAAGTTTCGTTTTTTGATATCCGTTTTTGATAGATCGGCAAGTACCCCAAATTTATGGATATATCCGCAGTAAAGTCACGTTTCACTGATACCCAGCACTTTTTGATAGTCATCTGTTCGAATAAAAACAATATTATTTTGACATTGTAAAATTTCGTAGAATTTGACTTTACCGTGTCTCGTATTACGAATTAGTGACAATATAGTGATAGTCTTCGTACGCGTCTTCCCTCTGAAGACTTTTCGTTCGATTGAAGATTAATTCGTTTAAATTTTGACTTTACTTTCAATACCAATTCAAAATCCACATATCTGGCAGAAACTGCCATATTCTGCAGAGAAGATTGAAGAAGCTCGCAATTAGCTAATAATAACGCAACGGATAAACCTCAGGGCATTATCATTTTTACCATTGCTATTATTAATAAAATTATCGCTATCATCTATTTCGTCATCTTCATGGTTTACATTTTCCTTTTCTTCATCGATCCAACGTTGGATTGCTTTAACGGTCTTTTCCCGCGGAGTTGTTCTTTGAAGATAAAAATTTCTTATTGTTAATGCAGCGATGGCCTTTTGTTTATTGAGTAACTTATAAATTTCAACTGCCATTTTGTTAAATGAAAATTTCGGAACCAGCCCTGCCTTTTTGTCAAATAAGTTCTTCAGCAGTTTTTCGACGTCTGGCAAGTAACTTCGTTTGCCGAGTGGTTTACTTGATTATTATTATGCTTTTTTTAGGCTCGACTAAATTGATAATTTTATCAATCTTTTGATTTATGTCGTGAAGTTTATTTTGATGGAGTGTATAATAAAGCATGAAGCCGAGGAGAACTTCGACCAGTAATACAAATTCACTGGAGAAAATGAGCATTTTCAATTTGTTTGAGTCAAAAGTGATAAGGTGGCTTTTACGATTGATTTTGCGAATTGATGATTGTTAGGTATGAAGAAAAGGGATTCTACCGTCTTGTTTTATATATTAATATAATACTTTCATGCGCTTATAAAAGGTAGACAAAAACCGTTTGGAGCAAAGATTATTTTATACGCATAAAGCACATCTTGAGCGTTTTTGTTGTTCTTTATGGTAGTATAACAATCGCTAATCAGTATTGTTAGAATTTATATTGTGGGACAATTTAGAGACAACGTTCTATCAACCAAAGAATGTAGGTATTCGTACTAGTAGTACGACGAAATACTAAACCTAATCAAATGAAGTAACTAATTTAGCAAATGTGTTGAGTGACACATACGTAATAAGATATGCACATCAATCACAGGGAGCAATCTGATTTGATGCTTGCAGCAAGATATAAATGCGCAAGCTACGCGTTCTTTTCTTCTCATAACCTGATAACATGGATCAACAGGAATTAAAAGAATACCGCAAGTTTTCTCGTCAATACGAGAAGGAGCATCCCGAAATTGATATAGATGCTGATGAAGACCAACAAGGTAAGCAAGCAATGAATACACGTTTATTGGGAGGATAGTTAGACAGTTATCAATGCATTGCAAGAGAGGCAGTTGGAGTGTTATTAGCTGGGCAGAGTTGGATCGTAGCAGAGCTAGGTTTATGCGTAAACTCGTTTGAAAGGCAAATAAGCAAGATCCAATAAGTTGGGTAGTAGTAATGGAGAGAGAATAGTTCGAACGCTGTTAGAATAGGTATATGTTTTCACATTGCTTTTTTCTGTTGTACTTTGCTTACTGTCGCGTTATTTCTCTTTTATCATTATGTTGCTACCATTTTACCCTTCAACCTATCAAACCATTGTGCCACTTTCGCTAATAACTTTCAGCCGCTCCTCAAGGTATGCTTTGAAGCCAGTTGATGTATTATCGTCAACAATGTCAACCTTTCTGCTTATTAATATTCATATCGCTGACTACTTCTTCTTTTCTGTCATCTGAAGCATATATTGGCCCCAATGTCAGTAGGCTCTAATAGGACTATCGAAAACGTCTTTCAAGAATTTCTACAAAGCGAAGAAGGAAAGTTCTTGGGTCAATATATTCATAATAAAGATCAACTGCTTCTCTTTAAACCGCGGAGTGGCATCTCTCTCAATGGAGATATTTCGACAACATCCGAAGGACGCCCTTCCCTCTTGCTGTATAATCTTGGTAATTTACCGATGATATTCTCAAAATGGCGTTACACAACAGGATGCTGGTCTTACTTGGCACTTCCGGATGTGGAAAGACGAGGACATGTTTTGAGATTCTCTGTCGCTATTGGAGCATTTATTTGGTTGGTATTTGTGAACGCGATGGGCTATTCCTGTTCTTCTCAGCATCGCTTCATGATGGGCTTGTGTGATTAACGAATATTCCCGATACTCTTTACGTATTCCTTCTAAGATACAGGGAAGCTTAACCCAACGAGCGTAGTATATCAATCTATCATCTACACTTCGACGTTTTCAATCAAAACTACCCCGACCACCACCAGCTCTATAGTCCGAAGTAGCCTGCTGCCCATGCAGTGGAAATTAGGCGAAAAGATGCAACCACTACAACTGGCACAATTGGCACGAGTGCCAACAATACTACCATATGTTGCGCCAGTTGTAACCGACGTTTACCGCGCTACATCCCTCTATCAGCGAGCACTTTGTCGCTTTTTTTTTTCCCGGAGGTAAGAAACAGTTGTTGTTTTTTTCTTTATTTTGTGAGATATTATATATTAGATCTTCCATTTAGAATGGCGAGTTCTGTTGAAAGAGGGATAACTTTTGAAGATGGAATTAATGCACTTCTAAGGAGAGTGGGGTATATTACAAATAGGAGGTAAGAATTCTTACTGAGTATTGTTTAATGGTTATATCTCGCTTGGTGTCGAGTGTTAACTTAATCGCAACGGAATATAAGTAAACTCATAGAAAACGTAACATTGTCATAGGCCCCTAAATGATATCGGAGCTAGCTTCCGGTTCAGTGAATTATCCAGCAATAATAATTGTGACGGCTGATGCTGAGGAGAATATTATTTATGAAGTTCCCGACAACGACCATGCACTTCAAGGATACTGATCAAGCAATTACGGATGTAGACGACATAGATGATAGTGAGGAAAGTCCCGTTATTAGCACTAGCACAGCAATCGCCAGCTTGGAAATAGTACATGCCTTTCTTTTTACAACAGGATAATATATACCTCTTTACAAAATATTGAAAAGTTTGTTGAAGTCAGGAAAACAAGCTCAATGCGTCAAACTAACATTGACACATATTTTTCTTAAAGTGTAGTCTGACTTTGATGTGATAGTATAATTTTACTAAAGAGAAAGTACTAGTCACTATTATGTGTAACAGTTTTCTGGTTTTCTATTCGTTGTTCTATAAGTGCACACCTCCCTAAGCGCAAGTCCCAAGAGCGTGCACTTATAGAGGTGTCACTGTAGTCATTTATTGAATATATAATATACGCGTACCTACACATAAAGCAGTTGGTTTACTACGCGGTAGTCTTATTTTCTCCCACGGTCCATTCTCTGGTATGTTATACACGTATATATATTTTTTGATCGAACAGAATTATTTCTCTCATACTCTAAGGTGCTAATATTTTTTTAGCTCTTTAAAATTGTTCTCAATGAAAAAAAGGATAAATGCTTGCCTTTTAATGTACTGTTGAGAGAATGGACATCGTTGGAGTGTAATCTAAATAAAGATAAATGTTGTGAATTTCACCTTTCCCAAACTCTGGCTTGACTTCCACAATGGAAAGGATTGCTTCTTCTCACTTGATCGTCAGCACAATGACTGGGAACCAGAGATTTTGTTACCACTGAAACTGTAATCTTGTAGGTTCTCAAGATATCGATAAATGCTTCCTTTTTCTCTCATGCTCGTATTTGAACTTTGACATCTGTTTAGCAATATCGATTGCGCATTCTGCTGATTGCGCCTGAATCCACAAGCGAGAGAAAGTCAGAAAATATGGGTGTGATGAATAAGGATGGGCACTCCGCGGGCGTCATAAGGACGATGCACGGTGTATCTCGCCTTGTAAAGAATTCCAACCATCGTCCGCGAACGACGAGGGTGTGATTTTCCTGATACGTTTCGCGATCTCTATTAAACTTTTAAGATTATAAACTTTCTAGACCTTTTCAAAATGTACTGATGCTTACGAAATTGAATCTTTTTGTATCAAAATAGCGAAATGCGAATCAAAACTCAACGGATGCGCTCAAACAATCTTTATCGATCCAAACCTTGGGAGACTATAGTGAACTGTTTCAGAATCCGTAACCCTAACATATTTATAACCAGTAAGGATAATCACCTGATGTGCTTATTGTAAAAATAACACGACTCGCACTTATATTTCATAGAAAAATCAAATTATAAATCAAATAGCAAATCATTCAAAAATGCTTTCCTGTTGATCAGTACTTTTCTCTACTATAAAATAAAAACTCACAATTATTTCCTTGATAACTCTAACTCTCGTTCAAGCGATAAAATCAAAGACAATTGAATTGAAATACCAGCCGCTTATTAAGCGAAAATACTCATCACATTTATTAATAAGTCTAAACCTAATCCACACGGATAAAGACGGCATAAAAATATGTTCATCAACCAATCAAAGATAATTGTTTGTTGATTGTAATAGCAGCTATCCTTAAGCAAACGGTGAAGATAAATGAACTCTTTAAATCCAAAATAAATAATTTTATTCGTTGATTATCATCACAAGCGTATCTTTGATGTGGAGAAAAACACTCTTAAAATATAGAGATTACATAACAACAGCAATTACGATAGCGATATAATAATCACGTATACGTAATTTTTATTACAAGACATTGCAACATGGATAAGGTGAATAACGAAATTAAAACGCAAACGGAAGATTAATTAGTTTATCAAATCCGCGATAATTATAGTGAGTCAGGAAAAACAGGCCAAAATTACGTAATTTACGTCGTAGGAAAGGTCAAAACGCCACTTAAAAAGTGTTGAACTAGACAATGTGGAATGTAGTGTTTTCTATTAAGGCTTTTATTGAGACGATAGAAATATTTCTTTTAGGAATACAAAATAAACGTGATGGCTGCCGTGGTCTTAGTAGCAGCAACAATGCATAGACGGGCTCGGCCATATGTACACTGATAATAAACAGCACTTCGATAGTCTAACTGTTGCAATAAACTGTATAGTTTACGTGACGCAATATGGTTTGTTGGGTTTGCGAGAACAGTTATGACTGCAGAGTGGCTGTGATTGCAATTATTAAGCGAGGCTTGATACGAGAAGACCTCATTATCATCTGGTGTTTATACTCGTCGTCGCCCTGATATTAGTAATAGTGTTAGAAACATTTTTTATTAAATAGACGCTGGCCAGGCGTCGGTTTTACAATAGCGAATATAATATTTGCAATCCCCGTCCGTAAATGTTATAATATAAAGGTAACAATTTTGAGGGAATTCAGGATGGAAAACGGAAGAAAATTTTTGAGGAAATGTCTTGTGTATAACTTGTATCTTATCAAACGGGTAAGTTGACATTTGAATTAATGAACTGATGTTACGACTATACGTGTATTAATGAGTTCGATAGAAAAAATAAAGAGAAGCAGAAGAAAGGCCATATTGCTTCATAAACTACGTTGTATTTCTCAGGTAATTGTTACGTTATTACTATTTCAAACTATTAATTAAAATAAAACTTTCGATGTCTTCGTTGCAATATTGAGCGTATGGTGCATGATATTCGCAAACGTTATTTCGTAAGTTATGCAAATACGTCACATTTTAAAGGAAAGTACCTTCCGTTAAACTACATTTTGTAACGATAAAAGCGGCGGATAATACCGGAGCTTCAATAAAGCCTACACCCATAAAAAATTTATCGGCACTGATATTGTGAATGTCATATGATAAACATTTATTTAGATTGCCAAATTTATTTGAATATTTGAGAACCTGGCCTAAAGAAATAGTACCGATGGACAGATAGTAAGGCATGATAATGTAGCGAAATATATTCGGCAAAGAAATTTGTCACGAATGAAAGATGCATGCGTAATCTTAAAAGACAAAAATAAGCGGGAAGAATTTATCCATGTCATTCGTAACTAACTCGGATGAAAGATGCATGCGTAATCTTAAAAGGCAAAGATAAGTGGAAGAATTTATCCATGTCATTCGTAACTAACTCGACATATTCGGCAAAGAATGATGCATGCGTAATCTTGAAAGACTCGTAATGTGCAAAGTTATTGAAAAGAAGAAACAAAGATAAGCAGAAGATTTATCCATGTCATTCGTAACTAACTTGCTATGTAATTACTAGCCGTTTAGCGTTAATCCTTCGGTTAAATATAAACGGGTTGTGTATCACTGCAGTAATAGTCACACACATAATAATTTCCAACCAATGAAATTAATTACAATTTTTTGGGATCCGCGCTGATGCCACAAATTTTGCTGTAATTAATATTTATATGATGAAATGTCCATATCTGGACAATTGAGTAAATGAATTTTATCTACATATATTGCAGCTTACTATTACAATTGTGTCCGCCAAATCACATATAAAAGCGTAAATTGTTCCAATCTGCACCAAGACATTATATTCATCATGCCTAGTAAAAACTTTACTTTTGACAACATTCCTGATCTTAGTGGCAAAGTAAGTAATGCATCATCAAAAGAAACCGCAACTATTATTACCCAAGATACAAGTTTGAACAATGATTGTCTTCCAATATTACCTGTAGGTCGCATTAGTAACAGGCGCAAATGCAGGGATAGGATACATAACCGCTCGAGAATTAGCACGCAAAAAAGCACACGTTTTCGTATGTGCACGCAATATTGAAAAAGGCCAGTCCGTCGTGGCAACTATAAAAGCGGAAACAGGAAACGAGCTGATCGAGTTTTTGCAGTTGGATCTATTGAGTTTGAAGAATATTAAAGAGGCCGCCGACAAATTTATGGCCAGAGGGCTTGGATTGCACATGTTGTAAGTTAGGGAAGAGAGATATAGCCAAGAGTGTTGGTAATTGACGATTGATATTTACTGTTCGATTTTTTATTATTATCACGTTTTGTAGAATCAATAATGCTGGAATAATGGCAACGTACGTAAATATTTTGACTAGATTATTTAATTTGCTTTGAATCGATTATTCAGCTCTCAGTTAATCAGCACATGTTTTTACGTTACATAGCCCATTTAGTTTGTCAGCAGATGGTATTGAAGCCCAATTTGCCACTAACCACATAGGTCACTTTGTAAGTATAATGATAATAATAATTTTTACCTTGTTCGATCTCCTCCCGATTCTATTGTTAATATCTATTTTCTCAATTCTCAGTACTTGACTCAGCTCCTCTTACCTGCCCTCGAAAAGTCTGCACCTTCGCGCATCGTTGTTGTCAGCAGGTACGTGAAAGAAAGAGGACTTTATTTTCGTTGGCTTTGCATTATATCAGGCTAACCTGACATTCAATCTGCATCATAGTCTAGCCCATCGGGCGCTTGCTCCTGGAAAGGGAATAGATTTCGAGAACATTAACACAAATAAACTCAGTATATGGGCTCGATATGGACAGTCGAAACTGGCAAATGTATTATTCGCAAACGAACTTGATCGAAGAGTGAAAGACAAGAATATTTACGTAAATTCTCTTCATCCTGGTATGTACGGAATACTTCAGAATCACGTCTTTGCTCTTCTTCACCGCCACGAAACTATAATTCTTATTCTCATGACACCACGTTTTTAACAATGTATAAAAAGGTGTAGTAAAATCCAACCTCATGCAAGGTCCAAAGCTCTCCTGGGGTAGATGGATGGCAGTGTACACTGCTATTCAAAATTTCTTTTCTTTAAGCACCGAAGATGGGGCCTTGACGCAGCTCTACGTTGCCACAAGTCCTGACATTGAAAATGATAATCTCCGCGGACAACACTTTATGCCGATTGGCAAGTTGGGAACAATGAGTGCTAAGGCAATGGACAAAATTTTGGCTAAAGAATTGTGGGATTATTCAGAAAGAATTATTAAAGAGAAGGTCGGGGAGTGATTAAGTTTTCATGGATAGATCTAATATATTATTGATTAATACTCATATTCACATTCAAAAACTGTTACTTGAAAAAATTAGTGTCTAGTTGTATAATAGAAAACGGAAAATAATAAATTATTTGTTTCAAAAACTTAAAATTCTTTTGTCAATTTAAAAGGGTCATGCATGGTTATATCTGTTTGGTGTACGATATCAAGGTTTGTAACATTCTGTACCAGTCATACGACCGCGGTCTGAATCCAAATGATGAGGGTATACGATTGTGTATTGTTTGAAAGCGGACGAGTGGTAACTGCATTGAATTAGTATTAGAATATACAAACAAATAAACCATGTTAATAAAAACGTGCAGCGTTGCACTTGCACCAACCAATGTAGTATTTACGTGTCGAGTCTCTACCAAGTTCTTATGATGTACTGTGTCATAGTTTATTTGGCAGAAAAACATTGCATTAATAAGCCAAGGAGATATTGAGTTTTGTTATTGGTTAAGATTGTGTATCTGTCTAGACTAAGACCCGCAAACACAAAGTAATCGTATTATTGGTATTCATACTAATGCAAGTTGATTCTATTAATAGCACTTCTTTGTAACAGCTGTGACTCACGAGATTGATTTCATGAATAATTCTACGAATTTGTCTATTTCAATTTATTATACAAATTACCAACTGCTTCAAAGAACAATGTTGGTCAGCATTAATACGTTACTGTTTAAATTTGCGCAGTCTCTTGTCATTAGCGACATAGTATCAGTGGCATAAATCTTCACTATGTTGTGACTGGTAAAGCTTATAGTAGTATAATAATAAATGACTCAAACGTTATTTTTACTGACAAATCTATTACTGCTGAACGATTTATTATTATATGAAATACACTGGTACTAAGTTGTTTAACATAGCAAATGTCATACTGTTCAATTATGTAGTAACCTCTTGATTCGGTTATAATTTATTAAAGCATTCGAAAAACGAAGAAACAAAAAGGAAACAAGGAATTCTTCACTATAGCGCGAAAATTCACTGTATCGAGACTTTACAGTTCCGAAAATAAACACCATTATTTCGGAAAAGATTGTAGTAACATCAAATACCATAATTATTCCGCATGCCAACCTAGCATACTTGCCTTTCTAGTGCAAGAGCACCTTTAGCGTTCAATCGTATGTACTACTAATATAGGAACGCAAAACTCCAACCTGCCTTCCGTAAGCACATTTGGGTTGACACGGTACCCATAACTTCAGATCGGGAGGCAATCATTTCATCGACAATTATTTCGCCGACAATCATTTCACCGACAAATATTTACCAACATTATTTCGAATTTATCCTTTTTTAGTAGTTAATTGTCGGTGAAATGATTGTCGGCGAAATAATACGGACCCCTTCAGATCAGGTGAACCTCGCCTTGGGGTGCTTATTTCGGGGGTGCTTATTTTGTTATTTTTATTTTGGATATGATTTACAAGATTTGCGAGAAAAGATCGACTCGCAAATATTCCTTGGAGAAAGAAAAACTTTTTGTGAGAAAATGTCTCGACCAGAACACCAAGCACCGCCAGAAATCGTACGCATGAATCCTCAACTGATATTTAGTCAACTTGCTAATCTCCAACAACTGGTTACAGTTTGCTAAAATCTTGACTTGTTTACAAATTACGTGTAGTATTATAACGAAAATGAAGCTAAAAAATACACATCAAAGTAAGGCAGCAATCCATTTGGAATATAATTGAAAATAGACATGGTTCTGAAGATAGTCGTTAATAAGAATTCATTGACTACTTCAGTTCGCGGATATTGGAAATACAAAGCGACATGGTAAGCAACATTCACAACGTTGCTCGTATTTATCATTGCCATTGAGCCGTTCATTTCTACTTCTCACAGGCAAGGAGAGCGCTCGAGTTACTAAATTTACCGCCAAATACATCCTGTTACTTGCTGGACATTGGCTGTGGATCTGGTCTAAGTGGTGAGATACTAGAAGCAGAAGAACACGTATGGGTTGGACTCGATATAGCGCCAGCAATGCTTCGTAAGTCTCTGATGATTTAAACATGCAAGTGAAGAAGTCGCTTATTTTACTGAACACTATACACTGAATACATTCTAGAGGTTGCTCTTGAAAGAGAAGTTGAAGGAGATTTATTTTTGCAAGATGTGGGTCAAGGCTTGGGTTTTCGACCGGGGGTATTTGATGGAGCAATAAGGTAAACCACCAAACACTTTCAACCGAGTTGTGATGTCTGTTCGACTCATCAACTCATTCTCTCAGCATATCGGCGCTCCAATGGCTCTGCAACGCGGACAAGCAATCGCACAATCCTCGAGCCCGCCTGCACCGATTCTTTTCAACACTTTATTCTTGTCTACGGAGAGGAGCGCGCGCGGTCTTTCAATTTTATCCAGAAAATGACGACCAGTGCGAATTAATCATGAACACTGCGATGCGATGCGGTTTTGAAGGTGGTATGGTAATTGATTATCCAAATAGTAAGAAAGCGAAAAAGTATTTTCTTTGTTTGTTTGCTGGTCAAGCTCTCGATGGAGAGAGACAACAGTTACCTAAAGGACTTGGTGAAAGCGAAACGGAGGAATCCACCACTGTAGCTTATTCACGTGAGAGGTATGGATGCATCGAATATTGTATGTGTTGCATGCTATGTGACATTGGGCTAAGTATATGTGTCTTGGGGGATTTATCGTATATAGGATTCAAGGTCATGCGAATAATAGAAATAAACAAAGAAGAGCAGTTAAAGACAAGGATTGGGTCCTACATAAGAAAGAACTTGCGCGGAAGCGGGGCAAGCCTGACGTGCCACGTGACTCTCAATTTACGGGAAGGAACCGGAAACCCAGATTCTGAAGCAAAAATATACAAGATTGCAATATAGCCAATCAATTTTTAGGTTGAATTCTTTGTAGCTCATTTTATTTCTGAGAAACATAATCTAATTTATTAATCATTTCTATAATCGGTCTCCTCGAGACTCTGGTTTTATTCCTACGATGAATCGTGCTCGTCTTTATCAGATGCATCGCTTTCGGTTTTTTGTTTCTTCTCACGTTCATGCTTCTTCTGTTTCCGTTTTTGTCTTTTTGCTCGTTTCTTTGCTGTCTTTTCCTCCTCGAGTTCTTTTAGCTGTAACATTCTGGTCTCAAACCCTTGTCTTTCTTCTTCCTATTTTTATATAACGCTTTGGGTAATTTGAAAAAGACAAGGTAACAAAGGAAAAATTGTTAGACCGTTATCAATTAATTACCTTCTTCGAGTCTTCTTCCATTATCTTTAGTCTAGTATATTCCCGTCGCCGATGTGCTCGGTAAACGTGGAATTCGCCACTTCCGGCGCCAGCACTCGATCCTAAATAAATGTAAATAACGACTTGTTAAATTATAAACCCATGTTATGAACCGAAATCGATCTGTTAAACGACATTGCATAGTCTTTCAGTTCTATTAACTCACCTTGCACATTGCGTACAATGTCTTTCGGGGCCTTTAGTTTCGGTTTATCCTGAATTTCCGGAATTACTATCGGTTTGTCACCACGCTGAAGCAACCTTTCCAACTGTCTTCGTTGTACCTCTGCAGGCGAGGGATTGTGTATATGTTTTGGTCTCTTATTATCTGAATCTGATATCGATTCTGTATCGCTTTTTATTTTTGTGGATGACATTTTTGATTATAATCGCCTTTGTGAGGCAAGAACTAGGATAATAAACTCAGTTATACGTCATTCGTCCTTGTTACCAGGTCACGTCTTTGTTTATTTTCTGTGCACCAAATTGTGCCACTCAATTCTCGACTATCCGAGGTGTGTATCGAATACTAACTAATACGTTTGGCCAGAAGTTTTGGTGTTCTACTGACAAAAGGTAGCTTACTAATTCCTTACGACGCGGGCCTCGAGATTTTGGTTCTCATATATTTCGATATTATTAAGTTCCAGCAGCGAAGAATAACGATATTTAATTATGGTTGAAGACGACTTACCCATGGATAACGATTCTGTCGGATCCGAACCCTTTGAACCCCTCGACCCGACACTACAAAATGTGCTCGATCAGACTTCACTGCATTGGATCTTTGTTGGAGGGAAGGGTGGTGTCGGTATGTTTGATTTGTATTATTAATTTCTGAAGGAATGGTGTCCCCAAAGATAACTTGCAACATTCCAATCTTTACTTAACTCTTGTCTCTACTCTGAAAAGGTAAAACCACAACATCGTGTTCACTTGCCGTACAATTGGCCAAATCGCGAGAGTCGGTGCTACTCATTTCAACTGACCCTGCCCACAATTTGAGCGATGCTTTCGGGCAGAAATTCAGTAAAGAAGCTACTCTAGTAGAGGGATTTACTAATCTCTCTGCTATGGTAAATATGCTTGGGTTGGGAGAATGCTAGTTTAGCAAAAACTGTGACATCGTTAGCAGAATTAACTTTTGAATCCGTTATTGGTTTTACTAAATGTGTCTTTTCATTCCAGGAAATCGACCCAACTTCGTCTATTCAGGAAATGCTTGCTCAGTGTATGAATATTATTTATCTAAAACAACATTTACAAATTACGAATCTTTGAAATATTACTGACTATTTCTATATATATTTATAAAGCTGACCAGTCTGGTGCCATGGGATCAATGATGCAAGATCTTGCGTTTGCAATCCCAGGTGTAGATGAAGCCATGGGGTTTGCTGAAGTTATGAAGTAACCAACCATTTACATTATCTTTGATTGTCCCGCGCGCATTTATCTCTCCCTGACATTCGATTGTATTTGCCATTGTTAGACAAGTACAAACTATGGAATACTCTGTGATCATATTTGATACGGCTCCAACCGGCCATACGTTACGATTCTTGAGTTTTCCAAATGTTTTGGAGAAGGCTTTGGATAAATTGTCAACTTTGAGCGGACGGTTCGGTCCCATGTTCCAGCAAGTAAGGAAAGATGGAGAACTGAGTAGGGAGAGACACACACACACAAGTTGATGGCCAAATGGGGTTGGGATTACTGAACATGACAAATTTAATTAGGTCTCTGGGATGATGGGATTAAATGCCAATCAAGAAGATCTTACCGTAAAACTTCAAGGCATGAGAGCGATTATCACAGAAGTTAACAAGCAATTTAAGGATCCGGTAAGTTGGTTCAATGACAATAAGTGATAGCAACGTGCCTATTGACGTCCCCTTAACTATATACGATTTTTCTTATAATATTGAATATCTTTAGGATAAGACTACATTCATTTGTGTTTGCATATCAGAGTTCTTGTCTCTCTACGAAACGGAGCGCATGATTCAAGAGTTGACTTCTTACGAGATCGATACACACAACATCGTGGTGAACCAATTACTCTTTCCACGAATAGGTTTGTAATAATTTATGTTTGCATTAGTCGATTCTTATTTCGTCAGTTACTAATTGGTGTTTGTTGTTATCCAGGCTCCAACTGCGAACAATGTTTAGTTCGACATAAAATGCAACAGAAATATCTAGAGCAAATCTATGAGCTTTATGATGACTTCCATATTGTGTTAATGCCATTGCTTACGAAAGAAATACGAGGCACACGGGATATTAAAGAATTTTCCGAGATGCTTGTTAAGCCATTTGTGCCGCCTGACTATCGATCGGAAGATGAAAAAAAATCGGAGAAAGAAGAGTGAAATCTTAAGATGGAATGAGATAGATTTGGAACAAACAGATGAGTTAGATAGCATTTTTGATAATTTATCTTTATTTTAGGATATTAGCATCTAAACTGTAATACAAATCAAGATAGCATCATGCATTTCAATTGACAACGTGACAGTTGCGACAAAAAAGTACTCATACCGATATAAATAATGCGTCGATGTTAATGTTTTATTTGCTTGCTGATTTATCACGTAGATAGCGCAGATGAAATTATTTAATCATTCACTTTGACTACTTCGCCGAGTTCAAGGAACACTACACTATGGAGTAATGGAAGTATATTTATTTAATATCCGCAGGTAAAAAATAATATGTAAACGTGAAAGGATATCATAAATGAATCGCCACTCACGAATGTGAATACTAAGCGTCTCTTCCAAACAACCGTTCGCTGACATGGACAATAAAAATAAAACGCTTATTATGTGGTCGCGCGTTACCCGGAATGAATATGATTTTTAATATGTTCTTTTAATCCGGTCAAGAATAAGGCGCTAATAATTTAAATTAACCGGGGATAATGATAATGAGCAGACGTGGGTGGTTCAGAAAGTTCTTGCCGGCTGGCTTTATTTCGAAAAGTTACATAATAATTTCAAACCCGGCTAAACTATTCCTTTATACATTTTTGTAATTTTTTCCAAAAGACTTGTGACATTCCTTTTTGTGAGATACTATCAACAACTGCCTGAAGGGCCCCAACAGATTTTCAATCCTGCTATACTTCTTTCTTTGGCGTGCTTTCGTATAAAAGAAAAAAGTTACATGGACGAAATTTAGGCTTAGGATAGACGTGACAATAATTTGATTCGTTCTTGCTACTAACTTTTAGATGAGGCACAGCATTGTCATGGTGTAGTATCACACTGCGAGCGGTTACTCTTTCCTTGTATCTTCGATAAAATAAGGTAGAATTTGATTAACCTAAAGCTGACTTGCTTTTATTATTTTTTTATAAGGGTCTTTCTTAAGCATATTGCGGATATTTTTCCAAACTTGCTTCGCGCAAAGGCTTTCTGGATCAAGGGTCATCTTCCAAACAGTCTCTACCATTATTGAAAGTTTCAAACTGTGCGTAATGTTAATGCTTTATGTCTACAAAATTTCATTAATTTTGCATTAATTTTACTAACATCTGCCACGTCTTGGGTATTGTTCACGTGAAATTCAAGCCAGTGGTTTTCGATGAACGAACTTTGAACAAAGATATCTCAACAACCATCTATTTAAAACAAGATCAGAACTTGAGCTTTTATTTGGTTGTATTATGTTGTCATAGGTTATCAGCACGTAAAACGAGAAGCATGCGGCAAGAACTTTTTGAACTGACGCTGGATTATAGCAATTATATGGTAAAATCTGGCATCAATCGAACCATTTGATCAAGTCGATTCAAAAATTGTCACGAACGAAGACCAAAAAGGGAAGAGACCAAATTTTGCTGTCAACTTGTTATTTTTTATTAAAAGTAAAATAGGCTTCTTGAACCAAGATTCGGATTCGCAAGCAACGTGAGTCACGCTACGGAGACTTGTTGTAAGTTTGTGTCTTCCCCAATACTACTTACGATTGAGCTTTAATCTAATCTCACATGTCTTTTCAGTCAAGAGTTCAAAGAACAATGAAGTTGGTACACTAGACTTAGAGAGGGTTGGATTGGTAAACCGCAAAGCAGTAAAAACCAATTCCTCCGACATTCACGACATCTCACAAACCTCAAAAGAAGCCACGTAGGAAATAAACTTGTCAAATCAAAATTATAGGCGTCATTCTGAGAGACCTCATTTCATCAATTTGTCCCATTATGTTTGAAACTTTAAGAATTAACTATGGTTATAAGTTTTTTCACTGCTTACATAGATATTAATCCACGTTCTGATTTAATTAATAATAATGAAAAGAACATCGTCTCGTTAGTCAACTACAATAAGTCAATATTTAGCTATATATGTATGACTTAAAACTTACCATTCTAAGAATGTAGGAACTTCCAAGAGGCTTATTATCACACAGTTTATTTAGTATCTATTCCAATTATTATTATCGTAAAATATGAAATATTTTATATTTTTGCTCACACAATTTAACTATGTATGTATGACTTAAAACTTACCATTATAAGAAACTTCCAAGAGGCTTATTGTCACAGTTTATTTATCTGTTTAAAGTTTTTTATATTTTTGCTCACACAATTTATTTAGCTATATATGTATGACTTAAAACTTACCATTATAAGACTGCTACATCGACAACATAGTAGCTGTTTATTGTCTAAATTAAAGGCAACATGAGAGCTGGAGGAATAATGTGATCACACATATATATGTACTACGAAGTCTTCTTCCTCGAAAACGGTTGCGGTAATAAACGAAGTGGTGATAATTAAAAAGTCATTTGTGAATAGAACTCTATTAATATTAGTATAGCTATGCCAGCACGTAATTGCAACGTGTCTTGTGTATAATACTATTATATTTTGCTGGGTGAAACTTTGTCAACAGATTCTTTTAAAACGACTTGTCCGTTGACGACTTGATCAGAATAACTTGGCTCCAAAAGGCAATATGAACTTTTAGGGAAAGTACTCCAACTAAGCGACTTATGTTGAGCCTTATGTCCATAAAGAATTAAAGGATATCCAAACACTTTTTCCATGGAAATACAGTAATGGGTGATACAGAAATGGGTTATTTCCGTTGGAAACTGGATCTATTTCCATGGAAATACAGCAACGATATGGTAGATGTCATATCGTATGCGCATATGACACGTACAGCGATATCCGTATTATCTTTAATCGCCGATTGCTTAACTAATTACTATTACATGGCTTGCGCTCATATTTTGAATCATATCTGTCGTTCATCACGAACGGAATATTAAACGCATTCACGTTAGATATTAATAAATGGCTATTTAATAAATACTGTTTCAAACAATCAATATTAATAATTGGGTCAGAAATCATACTTTACACTCTTCCACCAATCTCACAGTGTTTCCCTCCCTGTTGCCCGCGAAACTCTCACGATTCTATCGACGCACTATCCCGAACGACTTGCTCGTGCATATTTGGTAACGCGCCGTTCCTTTTACGGTGCTTCCTCAAGTTACTTTCTCCATTTATGGACGAAGTTACTAGAAACAAAATTGTATTTGTCGATAACGTTCCTACAGAGGCAAATACGCAAGACAGTGCAGAAACCAAAAAGGTTAAAAGCAAGATTAACCCGTTATTATTGGAATGGATTGGGGATTGCACTTATGGGGGTTGTATTTATGGAGGTGTTACTGTATTTACTACATAGAACGAGTCTGTTGTAGTCGTCAGAAGTTAATAAACATAGAAATTTTGTGGTCAAGCATTTTACCCACAATGCACGTGAGTGGCTGTCAACTTAACAAGGCTTATACATTATGTCTTAATATAAGGCAGAAGGTTGTGGGAATAGGTCTTCGTTTTGTTAAACTTTTAGCTTATAATGGCAACTTTAATATTACTCTTGAATAAGAAATCAATTACATGGTCCAAACTCATTTTGCGTACGTAATTATAAATGCAAAGTTTTATTTTTGCAATAGCTCGACTTTATAACTAAATGATGAAAAACTTACATGAATATGACTAACTCTTGGGTCACAAATCTTCATATCTTATATTAAAAGTTTCCTGCCAATATAATTAAATTATCGCGAAACGATTGACAATCATCAATCGCGTTATGTCCTATTAAGCAGACGCGGAAATCCTGCGATAAAAATGGAGTTTACCTGTGTCACTATGACTGCCTTAGAAATATTACTTTGTATTTAACCACGAAGTACGAAAGCTGGGATAATAAATATTGTAAGTTAAGCATAAGTCGAACGTGACTATGGAAAGCTTTCTTTTAAAAAACGTACGTAAAGTTATAATAAAACAATTTCCTTCTTTATTTTCGTTTTACGAATTGTTAATTCGTTGTCATTTTGTCTTATAAAGAACTTATCAATTGTAAACGTCTTTATACGATTAACGCTTATAAGAAAGGTATTAATATGTCCATGTAGTGCATGTAATAGACAGGTTGATAATTTTAAGGGTTAGGGTTATACTTTTGAGAAAGTGGGTAACAAGCGCGCTGATAAGTTTACAAAGCAAGTTACTAAAATTAAAACTTTGTTTAAAAGTGGGGAGGAACAATAATAATAAAAACAAAACTTTAGGGGTAATTTATTAGAATTAATTTTGTGTCCTTTATTGAGCGCAACTAAGGTGGACCTCTAAAGCTGCTTGATTTAAATTAGAATGGAAGAAGAAAAAGAAGAATAGAATATTTACACGAATATTTTGAGACTCATGGTATCACAATGAATAGTTGTCAACGGAGATTTGGCTACATAAGCCTCCACGAAAGTATTATAAAATGTATAAAGTGACATATATGAAATGTGTAACGTATTTCATTATATGCTACCGAACTATTTATAGTCAATCTGGTGACTACTGAACTATTTATAGTCCCTTTTCTTTGTTTTTTGAACATCCCTTACTAGGTTCGTAGCCGCTAAATACCATTCAAGGCACTGGATTGAATACCATCAATGTATTTCAATGACCCAATAATGCTTCTGCATTAAATAAGGAGAATTGTATTGTTACGTTCTGTGTCATTAAATAGACAGAATTGTGTGGTAACAACTTTGCTGCGACGTAAAACTTACCCAGTCCCTGCAATTTCGACGGTCCATGTCCGCTGAATATTTCGCTCACATCCTAACGATGCTGGAACGGAATATCCAGTGGACAGGAAACGTTCTGATTGGGTTTGCAACTGTCTTACGATTATTTGGCCAAAAGTTTGTAAACTTGTCACGCCTTTGTTTTTATTATTATTCGTTAGTTTCTAGTCGAATGTTATCATAGTGTTACATTAAGTAACTATAAAATTCGAAATGAACTGATGCATACTCATATGAGTAATGGCGTGCATCTTCGCTCAGGTTAATGAAACCTGTTTCAGGGCTACGCAATTAGCATCATCGCTTCCCAATTTAATTGTCGGACTTATACCAGATAATAGTTTAGATTCAGATATTGGTGCTCCTTGGCTAACAGGCATATGGCAGGCAATTTTGACAGGAATCGTTCCACGTTCTTGGGGCAATTTGATGCAATGCGGATTGAGAAGTTACAACGGCATTGCCGTGAGGTTGATGGGCATGAGAGTTTCAAGCAGCCTGTTGATTGCTGCTAAAACCATTGCAAATACTGGTGTGCAAGGGTGGTTGGATAAGGACTTGGCCGAATTGAAGGCAGGAAGAAATTTTTTGACGATATTTGAGGCGGAGGAGTTGCTCACCAAAGAAGAGCATTTCCTGGATGCACACTCGCGCTATGGGATGGCATGTTTTAGTATTGGGTTAATTAATCACGATTCACGTCACCATGACGAAAAAAAATTATCATGGAGAATTAGGAATTGGGCAGTTGTTAACGAAATTCCTACCTATACCATTGGAAATGGTGGACGTGCTAGCTTACCATTAACGTGTGAAAGATTAAAGAAATTAATTAGTGCAGACTTATATGGGGCAAGAAATCTTGTATCTCGAGAAATAATATACGTTCTCTTTATAATCGCTGATGTAACTGTGGTTATAATATCATGGGTTGCATTGTGGGGAAAATTTAGTGATGTAGCTGTGCAGACTCAAAAGATAATAACTGTAGTTACCATGATTCTTGCTGAAATGTTTGGTTCCATTCTTCTTGTTGGAGCAGCTGTATTGGTTGACTACCAACTGAAAACACGTGAAGAGGATGAAGACAGGATGTTACCATGCAGTGGAGGTGATCCAATAACTTTCGTTGACCGTTGGTATGATGATACTAAAAACCCAGAGCATACATTTATCAAAACATTAGTTGATGGTATGGGGAATGTGGCTGGCCAGGCAGCAGCAACAGCAGCAACAGCAGCAACAACATCAACAGCGGCAACAACATCGACTACAACAGCAGCAACAACATCAACAGCAGCAACAACATCAACAGCAGCATCAACATCAACAGCAACAACATCAACAGCAGAAAGTGAATTACTAAATCTAGCTTTACAGTGGAGCACCTTTTTGTGTAATCAAAAATATTATATTAAAAGAGGAAAATATACGTATATTATTAATATTAATACGGCTTTGGAATGTGTCCAGCGATTTCTGAAAAATGAACACCATTTAAACCACCAATTTCGGAAGATAATTAAAGATTTTGTTATTAAAGTTGATGGGAAGGAGGTATTCAAGTTACCAGAATTACAAAGACCTAATACTAATAACGGTAGAGAATGTCCATGCCGCATCCTTATGAGATCAATACTGCGAGCACTTGAGATGCGTTCAGACCGTTTTCAGTTTGATGGTAAAGGTAAACAGAAACCACAAAACAATGAAAATGATCCAGCTGTCAACTCGTGTTTTAAAGCACTGGACAATCCTCTTCACAATGATGGTAACCCTCCATTGCTGGGCCGTCGTAGTGGGGTTAATAAATTGGTTCACAATCATTCTGGGAATGGCTTAGAAATCCCTATTGTTGCTTGGTGCACTTTCTGGAAATGTAGAGAAACAAATGCTACGTGTGGGCTTCCAGCAGTGGGTGTTATTTTTGGCATAATTGGGATTCTTACTGGGCTTTTCTTACAATTGTTTACTGGTATATATGGAATGTGGGTGGGTGCTGCATTTAGTGCATTAGGTTTGTTATTAGCTCCATTGCGCACAGTAGCTCTTACCATGAAACAACCACGATTTCAATTAAAGGAACAAGG
Organism: Paraglomus brasilianum; assembly: GCA_910592345.1. Taxonomy (NCBI): domain Eukaryota; kingdom Fungi; phylum Glomeromycota; class Glomeromycetes; order Paraglomerales; family Paraglomeraceae; genus Paraglomus; species Paraglomus brasilianum. Next base: position 105,267 of record CAJVPI010000004.1, read on the forward strand.
TAATAGTAATAGTAATAGTAATAGTAATAGTAATAGGGATCAAACTCGTGTACATATTTCATCATAGTGTTCTATTTCACTCGCGATTTATGTCATTGTGTTCTATTTACATAGTCAATTATTTAGTCTATCTATAGAACCTTTACTAAATGAAATAAAAATTTTATTTGACAAACTCATTTTTTACCAAGGACCTGAATCATAATAGTTATGTACAGTAGGATTCAAAAGTATTCCACAAGTAAATGCTATGACATTTCTCTACATATATTTAGATCACAAACCCTGTAAAGTTTCAACTTGATCGAATGTCTCCAGAAAAAATCCAATATTTTCCTCTTAAACGTATAAACATATAAAAAAAGCATGTTTGCATGTTTCAAACATGAACTTTAAATATCCATATCTCCACATTGTGTCTAATCGATTTGCATAATTTCTTGATTCTCAGATTTTTTTTACACGTACTCCTTAGTATTAGACGTGTTGTGTCGAATTAGAAATAAACTCGTTATTATACCTGACGATAAACGCGCAGAATATCATGGTATTATTGTGTCTATTATTTGGGATAAATGATGTGGTTAACCAATAATAATAAATTGAATGTTTTAGGAATGAATAACAATGCATACTAATACGAGGATTATATTGATTATTGATTACCATTTCCCAAAACAGAAAAAAAAAGTTGGCCAACGTCTTTCCTTGCCGTTATGGCTACTTCTTATCCAGTTCTCAACGAACTCTTTATATTCTTGAATGACACCTTGACCCAGGCATCTATACATTACTCCAAGATTCCTGGTTCGACGATCGTATTGAAATATGTGAAAAATTCTTATCAGAACGACCCATTTCGATCCTTGTTAGAACTATTTTTGGTGTTTTTTGCCCTAAAGTATTTGTTCTCCAAGACATACCGCACAGACAATTTTGTTGAACTGACTGAGCAGGTAACATGAGAACTTGATGCAATAATTGTCGTTGGAGGACTGCAATTTAATCGTCCATTTCAAACGCTCGCTGCAGGAAGTAGAAGAATTGGTGGATGAATGGCGACCGGAACCACTTGTTTCTCCATTGACTGAGTATCAGAAATGGGACTTGGATCAGACACCAACGATAATTGGGTATACAATAATATTGCTTATAAACCGTTTTTGATGCCAAATCGTTTCAAGATTAACACGACGACGTTCCAAGTTCACAAGGTCCAAAACCAAAGTTGGCAAACGGTAAGACACTGATTAATCTCGCTAGCTTTGACTTTTTGGGTTTCTCGACGAATGAGCATATCAAGGTAAGAATGAGTTAAGGTGGTGGATAGTCAAATAATGCATATTTAACAATGCATCAATAATTAACTATTCTATTGGTGCGTCGTAATAGGAAAAGGCAATACAGACACTACGTTCTTATGGTGTTGGATCATGTGGCCCACCCGGTTTCTATGGCACTCTTGGTAATTAGCCTACAATCGCTTGCTGGTTCACAAGAGTACGTCTCTTATTTGTATATTCATCGTAATCCTAGACGTTCATATGAAATTTGAAAGGGACATATCTGAATTCCTTGGAACGGAGGATGCAATTATCTATTCTCAAAGCTTTTCGACTATTTCGTCGGCCATTCCTTCATTTTGTAAGAGGGGCGATATAATCGTCGCGCAAGTATTCTTATGTCCTGGGTTATCTATCGGATTACTTACTGTTTTATGATGAATATAACATCCGACAACTTCATTCACAATTAATAGTGATAAAGGATGTAATCTTGCGATTCAGAAAGGGGTTCAGATTTCTCGCTCTACTGTCAAATGGTACAACCATAATGATATGGAAGACCTCGAGAGAGTTCTCAAAGAAATACAGGATAATGTTAATGTAAGTATTCACTATATAGATCGAGTCTAAGATAAAGATTAAAGAAGCTGATGATTACTTTGATTTTGAATACAGTCTAGCAGACGGTTGACTCGAAGGTTTATAATAGCTGAGGGAATATCAGAGTATTTCGGTGACATAGCACCACTCCATAAACTTGTGAGCATTGGCTTATCTAAACGCATTATGTATGAGACTTAGTATATTCGGTACGATAAAATTTACGTGTTACATATTCAGATTGAATTGAAGAAGAAATACAAATACCGCTTGATTCTAGACGAGAGCCTATCAATCGGAACAATAGGTCGTCGAGGCGCAGGGCTGACCGACTATTTTAATATTAATGTAAGTATAGAGACAATTGAGAGGCGCCATAAAATGATTTGCTAACAAATCTCTTTCTGTTGATGTTAGTCGAAAGAAATTGATATGATTGTAGGTTCGATGTGTAATGCTCTCTCTGCTGCCGGAGGGTTCTGTGCTGGATCGTATGAGATAACAGAACATCAGGTACATTCAAATGATAAAAATAATCGTCTATGAATGATAGTTACTGTAAACATTTGTTCAACCAACGTCTCGCAATTATCTCTCAGCGTATTTCTGGATTAGCATATTGTTACTCAGCCTCACTTCCAGCAACGCTTGCAGTCAGTGCGTCAGAGTCTCTGTCGATACTCTCACAGAATCCGCAGCTTCTTGTCAATCTCAATGAAAACGTCGGAGCGCTAAAGAATGTCTTAGGGAATGTCAAATATATTACTTTAGATGGGGACAAAGACTCTCCCGTAATCCATATAAGATTAAGACAAGATGTAGCGAATATTGCTGACGTTGAAGAAAAAGAGAGAGCATTGCAGGAAATTGTTGACGAGGTATTACAAGAAATTTGTGGATTACACATACTAATTCATTACGACATTGAGCTCGATTGGACTAATGGAATTTTTCTCTTTTCCAAGGCAATGAGTAACGGTATTCTACTCACTCGCGCCAAATATGTTAGATTACAAGAACTCTTTTACGTCGAACCAAGCATCCGCATTTGTGTTTCCGCTTTCTTTACTAGGAAAGACATTGATAAAGCAGCAGCTGGAATCAAGAGCGCTATTGTTAAAGTTTTTAAAAACAGATCAAAGTAGAATGAGTCGACCTTTACAAAAAAGTTTGAATAGATTTAATATATTTGAATGTAATTTAATTTACGGATTCGGATGATATTATTAGATGAACGTATCTTTCCCAAATAGAGCATCTACAAATACATAGCAAAATGTTATAATGGATTCTCCCTAAATGCACCCTATTTGATATCAGATCATTCAGCAAGACGTTGCTATTAGGATGGTTCTAATAAAAATCCGATTTAAATATAATCATTATTATTTCGTTTATTCCCTGATAAAAGATACTTGCATCGTTTGGAAAACACTTTCCCGTCAGCGGTGAATAGAATTAATTCTTGCCTATTAGTTTAGATAAGATAATTCCCCGATTCGAGACTAATCCCATCAAAGAAATCGCAAATAATCTAGGGGCGGCGTATACGAGACCGATAATATATCGTGAGTGTAAATCCTAGTCTATATTTAGTTTGAAGTAAAGCTTCCGTTGGAAAATAACTAAATCCCAAAACGGCTAGTACACCGCAGGTGTAAGCTAGTCCAACAGAAACAATAAAAGTATACAATTTGATCGAGAACACGTGATCTAACCGAATATGCTAAGTAAAGCACTTACTATTACTGTAGCACGACGTTCTTAACCAATAGAAAGATCACTTTACACGACATGATAGTAATAGAGAGACTTTCCAAGTGCATTTTCAGCTTATTAAACATCAGAAGATGTTTGAAACTACTATCGCGAGGGACTTTTAAAACTTTGCAAATTTTACATTTTCCCATATTAATATTGACGAAGTTTACAAACATAACTTCCTAATTAGGATCACCATCCCCAATTTGGAATAGTAATCACAGCACATCAGTTATAACTCTCAATATCATTGTATAACTGCATCTTCCAATTATGTTAATAAATAGAAGATTTGCTGTAAATTTTATTAACATTGATAGCAAAGATGATTTCTTTGTTTTATTAATTTCTGCACAAAGAACTTTAACGTAAGTTATTTGTAACAAAGCCAACAGTCTTTGTCTAACAAATACACTAACATATCCTATTGTAGAATCTACTTCTACACATATTTAGGACAATTCGGAAATAGTAGACGATAACAATAATCGGGAGAAGCAAGAGGCAGAGGAAGGGCGAAGAAATTTTGAGATAATTGAACGGTATCTTAGAGAAATGCACGACATAGTTGTTGAACAGCGTGATTTAAATGATTTCCGATGGATTAACAATATTAAAAATACTAAAAAGGAATAAGCGAACACACTAAAACTAACTGACTCCTACGCTGCTTTTATATCTTTCGAACTACGATTTGATCTAATTTTAGCAACGTCCAACTACTGCTATGATTATTGGTTTGACGCTTTTTGTCTTTCTCGACAGGCAATACGGAATCCGAATGATGTGTCACTTTTTCGACAGGTATTCCCGCGTTGACCATAAAACGCCGCAAATAACCAATATTTTTCAGCACTACACATTGGGGGGGGTCCTTCACAAATAAAGGGCGATCGGATATCACAACAATGTTACAGATACTGATTGTACAAGAATTACGTTTTCTAAATTGACTATCCGAAAATAAGCACCCCCCTTTAACAATAGTAATAGGCTTGCAGTGTAAATAAACAGTCACATGTATATAGAAACTTTTAGAAGGATTAGTGTATATTTATTGATTATTGTAGATATTGATATGTCCAAGGGGTTGTTGGCCCATCCTAAATTGGGCTAGATATATATTTCGAATTTACCGTATCATTGTGCTTAGTCACGAGCGGATACGAGTATTTACGCACGCTCTTTCTATTTCTAGCTTAATAAACGCAAAATCGGCTAAGCCGCTCCTCTATTTGCAGTCTTCAAACATTTGTTCAATTATGAGAGATCAATCAGAGTCTAATTTGATTCAATTTCAGGGGGAGTTGAAACCCGGTCTCTCGCATGATACTAAGACAAAGTTAACAATAAACAATGAATATCTTTTGTTATGCATGATTACAATAATAATAAGACAGAAACCATCGTATAATTAACTTGTATAATTGTGATTACTATTCCAAATTGGTATGGTGATCCTAATTAGGAAGTTGTGTTTGTAAACTTCGTCAATATGGGAAATGTAAAAATTTTCGTTGGTCAGAATATAGTTGTGTCATAATAACCTGCGAAATAACTGGGCTTTAGCGAGCACCTTGTTGTGAATAAAAGTCCCTCGCGATAGTAGTTGGAAGTTTGCTATAGGAGTGACTAACGCCGGAGCGAGAATTTCATATATAAAACTTGTGATCTGCACGGTAGCATGTCCCATGACTAGCTTACGAATGTTTAGATCTTTTTATCTGCTGATCTTCGCTATTATTATATCGCGTAAAATGTCCAATACACGAAGTGCACTTTCTCCGAAAATAAACGGTTGCATATTAAGTCACTTAACTTTGTGATGACGATATTGCATCGTTAACTGTATATCTGGCTTCCAAAACGCGATTAGTTGTTTCAAAATATGAGGTTGCTTATACATCTAAATAAATAAATATATATATATGTCTATGACAACAATTTGCTTCAAACAATACGTGAATACAAGCTCAGCCCCCCCCAAATGCATATATATAAACAACCGTTTTCTTTCTCTCCCTTTATTCATTCACTTTCTCCTTAGCATCACGTGATAAACCACTATTACTTGATAAACACTATGAATTACCTTATTATTATCGCCATTGCAATCTCGACGCTCCCGCTGGCATCCATTACTTTGTTCTTGACCTCGCCAATTTGGCTCATATTCGCTGGGTACTGTTACTATTTTAATGAATAAAGTCGAATTTATTACAATCAGAATATGCATCACGCTTATCGTTCTAGGGTCGCGAATATTATCATATAATACGAGTAAAAGTCACGAAGACCAAGGTTAGGGAAAGCGGTTACAAGAAATTTATTAGTCATTTTTCTACAAACTCAATGTCTAACATAGTAAATATTATCTAGAGTCCTTCCCCAGACTTTCAGATTCTCTCAGAAAATCTTCCCCGATGCATCTAAAAATCTCATCAAAAAATACGAAAATCAACTCGCCGACGTGGAAGAGCTCGATCCCGTCCTCGTAATAACACCAAACATGGCGTGGATAAACCAACACGGTTGGCTTGCGTATTATGCGGTGATGAATTTATTTGCTACGCATGGCCTTGCCCAAAACCGACGCAGGGACAAAGATTCACGTTGTCTGTTCTACTTTCGAGAACTTTGTGACTTGTTTGAGGTTCGTGATGGGATCAAAAACAACCGCCTGGCACCAGCAGCTTTTAGCGTACAGCCTAGTCTTCATGCAGCCCATCCAAACGGTCAGCTGAAACCGATTGGAAAAGCATAGATCCTAATGAAGATTGGATCCTTATTCAGTGATTGTGGATATGATTGTGGATTTTTTAACGTCTGAAAGTGAATGGGGCAACTCTACCAGTAATGTGAAGACGTTTCTGCAGAGTCATTATATCGAACATATCGAACATATCAATCTTAGATAGTTACTATTACCTTTGTTGGTGATCACCTTCATCAAAGACGAACCGAACCTATCACAATAAATAATAAATTGTTTCATTCATAAATGCATTAATAATATTTTCTCAATTAGTGGTAATATTCCTGTTTATAGCTATGTAACTATGGCATATTCGAACAATTAACTATGTTGATATCGAAGTATCACTGATGGCATTAACAATTTCGATATACCGTATCTGCGAACAATCATCATTTAGAACACTCGCAAGCGGCTATTTGCTGAGTCTAATATAATTTTAACAAGATTTTTTCTTAGATTAACTACAGATTATGTCGAGTTAATTACCACGGGAGAACGATTGGCAATTAACCTTGATATTTGACTTCTCTTAATTGGGTTTTCTATACGCACAACTCTTACGTTCGGTCTTGTATACGCAGAATTAAACAGCAGTGAATAAATGCCTCTACTCCTATCGATGAGATAAATTCGATGGTCTGTAGATATGATTGGCGGAATTTGCAAGGCGATGGAATACTAATTATACTGTATGTTAACCGATGAATATACTTTATTGAGTGCGGAGAGCTACTATAACCGAAGGAGTGTGGATTATATGAATGATCTGATTCCATTGATACGATACTCGATAGCTAGCGAAACTACACCTGCTCATATATGTTATGAACCGTTCTAGTATCGGAATTATTAGAATATCTCTTGCACCAATAAACTACAAAATTTATGTGACTGGTTGACCCATTCTCAGAACGGGTTGTAACATTGTTTCAATAATTTCTAAAATTAGGACTATTGGGTTGAATTTCGCAAAACTAGAAGATTACTTCTCATGGGTACGAATATCGAAACCTACATATAAGTAGCTATTCACTGTCTACATTATACAACTATTTTCGTTTCGCCAATGTAGACATATTCTGATGGTGGATATTTCGTCATTTATTAATGACAATTCAGCAATTTCAATAATTTTTGATCTATTACTCTTGTGCGGTTCGGTTTACCATTTTATACCTAAGTCAAAAATAGAAAGAGATTTCGGTCAGAAATATGAACAAAGCTTATAGCTGCCACAGCTAAACCTGGAATCCCATAAGGAATTAATTGAATTCATTTGTGACCGTCTATCTGGTCCTCTTAGAAAAAGTGAATCTGTGCATTGGTTATAAATATTCAAGCACCATGATTACTAATCCAAGGAAATGACCAGCGTCATCGGGACTCCATTCAATAGGGACATAAGCTTTGTGATTAGGATTTTAAAGGATCATGTGCTTTATTATTATGCCATTCTCCCCCTAATATTAACAAAGTATTTAAGGACGCGATGTCATAATGAATCGTTCATATTGTTCTGAAGTATAATATCTATCAGGATTATGCGAATTTTAATACGTACTCCCTGAATGCACGAAAAGTACCCGTTTTCCTGTCACCGTGACAGGCAAAAGGAATGTAACATCACTAAAGTACTTGAGTTCTACCGTCAATCAACAAAGTTCCATGTCGTGTTCATCAGACTAAGAACGTTCTTTAATTATGCATACAAGGTGGTTACACCAAATGCGAACACGCGTGTAGTGCATAAGAATTACGCGCATTCACCAATCACTGTACTAAAAAATCTTTTTAACTTGAGCCATCAGACTTTGTAACAAGGGTAATTGTTTGTTTATGGTATAAAAGGCCTATCTTTTAAATGATAGCAATAATGACGAATTAACTCCTCGAATCCCTCTAAGCGGCCTTCATTCGTCAAATACGACGAGAAAAGTAAAGCACATACTAGCTTGTTTGTTCGTGATAAAACTATGGTAATCCAACGAAGCCGAGAACTCTAAGGCGCTTTCTCGTAAGTCGCAGTGGACGAAAAGGTAAGGAAGGGTTAAGTAATTTTAAAAATAGAAAGTTGTCCAACGATAATATCTAATTTAATCCCTTTTTGCCGAAACTAGACAAAGGGAATACAAGTCTTCCAAAAAGAGGAAAGCCGATATCGGACTTCAGATTGAGGGAGCCTAGAGACGCAGAAAAAAGGCTACTGAAGAATATGAAGAATTGTGGCGTAACAACTTAAAGACAGTATTTCTTGTATTGAGACTGTATCGGATCTTTCGTAGACACTTTTTGTAATGTAGATTTATTGTCTTGACCAATTGTTTATGTAGTTTCTGACATGCTAAATATGTAACACAAAGAAGCAGAGTATGATGATATTAAACTATGCTGACCAATACATTAATTAAAAAGAAAACGATTACAAAGGATAAAATTTTAGTCAATAATAGATATACCATATATAATTAACTTTTCCTAACATAACATTTCCACCATACCCAAGGGCGGCATTATGAAGAGAGTTTGCCATATAATGGATCAATTTTTAGACGAACGTCTGCTAACATCGCTCAGATGCTTCCCTCTCTGAATGCATGCATTTTAGAGGAGATGATTATATAATTAGAAGCCCTTCTGCCAGTTTGGCTTTTGTCTGTTCCTTAGACGTTTGTAGAACTTCTTTCCTCCGCTCTGCTTTGTCTGAGATATCAGAGAGACATGAATAAACAAGTCAATATAAGTATGAGACATGTATATTGTATTTCTATCTGCATTATACAAACCTCTTGAATCTCCAAGAACTTCCGTTTGTAATAAGTTTTCGCTTCCTCGTCAGCCAGTAATTGATCTACGACAGTGCGTCTTTTCTCTTTACGCGTCAATCGGGCTGAGCGAGGATCTGCTGGGCCTTCGACTATTGTACCAATCTGCAATGCGTAAAACATATGCTCGATTGGATCACTTGAAATGAAACATTACTGACAAAGCGCTGACTAAATAACAAAACCACGCACCTGAAAATGCGTGGGCAGTTCTTTTAAATCGCCCTTTTTGTAAAATCGCTTTGGATCGAGAACATCTCTTAGTTTGAGAAGTTGTAAATGCCGCTTTATTTCAGGTGTTATTTCAGCTTTCGGGATATCGAACCAGCCAGACTGGACCGTTTTTCGACGTTCAGCATTTTGTTTTTTTGAATCTCTGTTTGCCGCAAGGCGAGCTTGAGCTGAACGTTGTTTCTGCTTGTTCAAGCGACCCATTGTTAACTGAGGAATATTACTATTACAGTTATTGCGAAATGAAATCAAAAAATTTTATACGAACACGTGACTATAGAGATTGATAACCCCTGAACATAATATGCTAGCTTTTTCACTACCGTGAATCAGAGAGAATTCGCTAAGACTGCTGTCTTTATTATATTACCGTTTCCATTACAGAGAAGACATTTACAACCGCGATTAATGGAACAATTATGAGAAATTTTACTTAACGATAAACCGATCAAACTACATACCTACTCATATTACTTGACATACTTGTCGGCTAGTTGCATAGAACATTTGTGGTTATTACAAACATGTCATTACACATAATCGCCATATTCTATTTATGGCTTATTAAAGTTTTTAACCCCTGAATTCTTTAGTTATTGCAATGCCACTGACAGAACTAATAACAGCAAATACCAAAATAAAGTAGTATTCAAACTTAAACTAATGATATTCGTC
>CAJVPI010000005.1:0-103558 GCA_910592345.1 Paraglomus brasilianum
TAGTTAACTTTCAGCCACACCAGCCTCTTATTTCAGAATGTTCACTTTGTCTGGTTTTGTTGCAGTCTGCCCCATATATGGTTTTTGGAGGTTCTTTTGAAGAAAATAGTTTTTTTTCCAACTCTTTCCGTTCTTTCTTCTAAGATTTAGTTCGTTGTTTTTGCTATTATCTTCAAATTTCCAGTGTTTTGGTCTACCTGAGTTGTTTTAATGGTAGAAATTTGTTGCTCATTTTCAACCTTCCTTCTACAGAATTTTTTCAAGCAATATGCTTTTTTTCTTCTCAGCAGAAAGTTTTTTAAATTGGTCTATAAAGCATTTACTATTACTACATACTCATTGGTTTTCAGTTGTGGGAAGAATTTCAATAAAAACTTGCACTTCTGATGTATTTTTTATATATCTTCCCATAGTTTGTAAATTTATAATAATTTCTATTATTTAAATTAAAAGCGGAATATTCATTCAAAATTAGACAGAGAACTTAATGACAGTAAGAAAATTTAATGCAGGTTGAAATAATTAGTAGTAGAGGATTTAGTTTAAATATTTTATTCATTACCAGTATAGGTTGGTCTTGGACAAGTAAAGTCATCTCTGACAAATGCACGAATGTTTTGGTAAAGATACTCTTTTGTAAGAGGGTTTAGTATTAGGATGGAAAAGGATTTAATTTCTTTGAAACACTTGCTTTTCTGGTTTTCAATAAATTAAGTACCATTTGCAACCAGTTGGGCTTTGACAACTCCAGGATTGGCTATTTCAAATATAAAATGCTGATATTTTTGTAAGCCATTTAATTTTTTAAAGAAAATTCCCAACACTGAATCAAGATCTAAGTATTGAAAACCTTTTCCGTTGTCATAACGCTGAGCTTTATTTAATCCGGCTGTACTTAATTTTTCACAACTTCAACAATATAATCCATGCAATCTACTGATATCTTGCAGTATGGTTTCTTAATCAATCTAAAACTATCATCACACTTGAATTTAGTATGTCCAGGTACCATTCAATGCTTTCATAGTAATCGCAGATTACTGGGTATAGGTAAAATCAAATAGTGGCATTATTTTTATTCTGTCCTCCCGCATTATCACAAGTAATCTTTAAATGCTTTTTGCTTTTGTTCAATTTCTTTATTCCATTAGGACCTTTGCCAATAATCTCGTCTTCATCGAGAACGTAATTAATTTGTTCACGAACTGCTTCATTTTGGATGCCAAATAAATGTACTTAGCTAAATCCCAGCTTATTTCAAGTGGTATAAATTTACTTCCATATAGTGGGAATAGGCAGACCATCGAATAATCCATATCGAGAATAACAAAGTTGAAAGCGTCTATCAGCTACCAGGTAATAATTACCGTCGTCCTTGCTAAGCCCTTTATCATCTCATTGCGTCTCTCAAGCCACACTTCTGAAAAAATAGAGTTGTACTTGGGTGTTGGAAGTGAATGTATTCTAGCAAATTCATCTAGAAACGCTGGTGTACATTGTTCGCTCTTTCCGATTATTGATAGAGTTATCGTGCGTAGCGTAATGAATGGTCTGATCGATACTTGGTACTATGTAACGAAACTCCGAGTAAGTCAATTGCTTGATATCCTGAAACTTCAACTTTTGCATTTGATGACGACATGGTTTTTCTGTAAGAATTTTTTTTTGATATAAGATTGACCGCAGACTTGATGTAAAAATTGATATTAAGGGTATATTTTATGAGAGATCCTTTCTGTAGCCATACTGTGTATATAAGTTGAGATCCACATTGATAAATTAAGACTTTTACCGGAGATTAGTATTAGTATTTGAGGAAAATTCAAATTTATGAAATATGAACATTTTTAACATTAACTCTATTGCTATGAGCATGTAGTAACTACTATTCTGCGGGAGGTTCTTGGGAGTTGACTGGCGGCCTTATTACAGGCAGAAAAATGGCTGCTTACAACTTCAAAAATGTCTTACCAAAAAGTATGACTTAAAAACACCCCCAGTTCTTAACTATTTCTGTACATTAAAAATTAAATCCAGAATGTTTGACTAGATTATTACATACTCAGTGCAAGTATTCACATTGGTACTTAAGATGTCAACTAATCTTATTATTGTCAATTTGAAAACATTCAAACATTGAAATTAACCACTCATCACTGTCACATTGCAAAAGTTAATCTCTCCTTACTATTACCGAGAGCCAAGATAAATTTTTCGAAAATTCATTCGATTTTATTATGTTACCGTAAATCATGTCAATCACATTAATACTTATATGAAGCGTCCAATCTATTTCGTAAATGCTGTCCAGCGGTAAGTACGTGACCATCACTCGAATTTACTTCCACTCTACCAACCACTAGTTTACTGGGTATCGGTTCCAACGAAACATCATCAGCCGCGTGACAAAAGTATGCAACACTATATCGATCCAACAGGAGATTATCGTGACGAAAAACCACGCGATGCTTTGTTGATCGAAACAATCCTCCGCTCCAAGATTCTAACAGATCGCCTATATTTACAAGCACACACTCTGGTATCACCGGAGCAGATATCCATTGGTCGTCACTAGAGAATACTTCCAAACCACCAACATCTTTTTGAAAGAGAAGCGTCAGCGAGCCGTAGTCAGAATGACTATAGGATAATGAAAATGTGAATCAAAAATGTTGTCAAACTACGTCCAATGAGCCGCATCTGAATAATCGAATATCTCTTACCTGCCAGCACGTATATCATCATTGTTGATGCTCTCTACAGCGGGATAGTGCAACACTCGCAGTATGTCACCCGATTCAAGTTCATATAAATGTCGTTTTGTGAACCAGTCCTTTCCTCCCTCCGTCTCTGGTATCTCTAAAGCAATTGCAAATGCTTCCAATATCTTCAAACATAGGTTATGACATACCTGTTGTATATTGGAAAGACACGTAACTACAAGTTTTCAAGGTCGATATAATAACCATAGTAATATCTCTACATTACCCTTGAAAACTTTGCCAAGAAATCTTTCTGCTGCGCCAAAGTTGCTGGCAATTCTTGTGAACAATCTCCACCTACGAACTTTCCAAAATTAAACGCTCTTTGGAATATCAAACAACAATCGAGGCAGCAAGGCCGGTACGTGTTATCAAACACATGATATCACTCTCCTTACTCTTTAAAATCGCCAGTTTTTTGTGTTTCTGTATCCAGAGTTTCCTGATGGATTGCAGAATAACCAAAGTTGTCTCTTTTGATCCCGTGTTCAAGTTTTGTTTCCGTTGGGAGTGAAAAATATTCTTGGGACTGCGGCGGATAAAAAAATAAGATGTTTTAACAAATAGACGGATAGAGCTCTGAGCACCCCATTTCATCCTTACAACGGCAAATATATTATCGATATCGGATTGATCAATTCCATGATGCCGGAGGTAAAAGAAACCAATTGAGACACACGCCTCTTTAATCTGCTGCGCGCATGTCAATATCTCTGTTTCAAACAGAGAGAAATCAATGATTGGGATATTATGCATGCTAGTCATTTGCAAGTTTCTTGTTGCAGAGAATGAATACTTATATGGATCGACATGCATCATCATTACGATTTGCTAAGCCACACAATAACGCGCGGGCACGGATATTTATATTAATTAACTATTGGGGATCTCTGTGTATCTATTTATATTACACTGCAATGTTCGCAGTATTTCACTATATACAGTGGGCTTGGAGATCAAAAATCCGACAGCTTTCTACACTATAATAATAACGAAGAATCGCTTACTTTCACAGAACTTCAGGGGAGGGGAAAATAACGAATTATCCCATTGGAAAGTTTATTTATAGTTATTTCGACTAATTGTTAGCATTATAGAATAAAATTAAAGTATCAAACAGACTTGTTCCGCGTTCCGCGTTCCGACATCCCACATTCCACATACAACCAACGAAGCTAGCTTATGCCCCTTCACCAATGATTCTGACTCTCCACTATATCGAACGAAACTACACATATACATAGTCAACCCCGTTTAACCGAAGGACTAAGTAAAACCCCGCTAACCGAAGGTAAGTTCTAAAACCTCTATATTAAATTTACCCCGATAAACCATTAAAAGCCATTGTGTATACTTTGTTACCAGCCACCCAAACAGATATGGAATTAGCAAAGAAACCATTACTACTTCTATCTATAATTCTCGTTTCGATCTCATTATCAGTTCCAGCAAAGGACTCGTTGCCTACTCCATCACTTCCGGAACCTGTTTACAATCTACTTTTTTTCGGGAGTCTCGCTGTATTCATCATTAACTCGTACGATCGTCCTTCATCACTTTTTCAATGGATCACACTACTGACTTCCATGATCTCGTTTATCACCGTTCCGCTAGTGTATGCACGACAGTATTCATGCACTACTAAATCACTGACTACAACAATGGCCGGTTCATTTGGTGTCAAGATGCTGATATGGCTAAAAGGCTGTCTTGAATCACCTAAAACCGTAACTACATTCTGGTGGAGTTTGATGAACTGGCGAACAATCAAACCCTCAGACAAGGATCAACAGCGCAAACTCCCAAAATCGGTATCTTTAGAAGAACGATTTATTTCATTTATTACCGTGTGGGCGATCTACGTTCTCTGCGTTGAAATTCTTGAACTCTTCCCACCTGAAGTACCAAGCAAGCCCTATCCACTCCGAGTAATCGATTTCATTCGCACGGGAAAACCGTTCATATCTCTGCACGCGTTATTGTATTGCTACTTTTACGGAGGGACACTTGCAATATCCATGTCATTCCTCTACGAATTGATCTTATTACACGCGGCAATACTCTTCCGCGTTCTCTCCATGAAACCAAACACTCCATTACACGCACTTCTCACGCCCTCTCAACAAGAATCCCTAAAGGAATGGTTAAGTTCCCTCTTATTCCATGCAAAGCCACTCTTCAATCATCCAATTCTATCTTCTAGTCCAATCGACTTCTGGAAAAACAGATGGCACTCTGCATGTACGGAAAGCTTTAGCAACCTAGGTGGCATATTCGCCAGAAGATTCAGGAAAGGAACACGCATAAGAAAAATGATGGAAGTTGTGGGGACGTTTTTTGTAAGCGCGGTGGTACATGAGTACTATTCAAATGCGGTGCATGGAAAGAGCAAAGGAGAACATTTCTCTTTCATTTTGTTTCATGCATTAATACTTATTGTCTGGGAGAACGTTTGGGGAATGTGGAGGCATTTGGGAGTTGGTGAAAGAAAAGGACACAATATAGAGGATGAGAAAAAGGGGAGGGAAGATAAAGGTGCTGAGAAGAAGATGTTAAAACAGGTAGCGAAGATATTGGTATGGAATCTGATATCACTGTTCACTGCTCCATGGTTCTTTGAACGTTATATCAGAGATGAATATTATCATTGCATGGTTCATTTGGTGTGTGTGAAGGACACGGTAGTTTCGGCATCTGCATATTGAGCATTAAGAATAATGATATATCAGAACTGATTACATAGAACGTCAATTTCCAAAAACATTGAATGTAAATTAATTATCCCTACATTCACGTTATCATAAGTATAAAAATACATTTACAGTATCGTCATTCGCTAAGAAATCCCGTCTCTCATTCTATGCTACAGATTCTTTCAGTTCTCAGTCGCTCGGTGGATTAGGAAACAGTAATTCATGATTCTTCTCGCTCTCCTGCTCGTTTCGTTGCTCATTCCCTTGCTCCATCTTCTGTTTCTCGTCTCTGCTCGCATCCTTCTCTCTGACTTCCATTCTCGCAACATTAGTCAATTCTCTCAATACCTCATTCTCGATCAACAAGCTTTTCACGAGTGCAATTGTTTCCGGGTCATTTTGATAACCAACTGCTTTTCTCAAAATCTCGGCAACGCTGACTATCTTTGCTTGTAATAGCGCATTTTCCTTCTCCAATTGATCACGTTTAACACGTTCAGCCAAGATGAGGTTTTCATGTTCCCGTTGTAAATCGAGTTTGTTCTGTTGAATGCGATAAGAATGTAGACGAAATTTGCTCATAAGGTATTGAAGAGTTGTCTCGTATTCTTTGACAGTAGAAGAGAGATATGCATTTTCCGATAGTAAAGATTCATGTTCGAGGGTAAGGCGGGTATTGAAGACTTTTGGAGGGTCGGTATCTGACGGAAGGTTGGGAACTAAGATTGTATGATTGAGAGAATAGAAAGAGATAATATTGTGAAAATGGAATTTGGTGCAAAAAAACGACGATACAGTTGAAAAATCGACATAAACATACGTCTAAAGTTTGCACGTATCAAAGGACTTGTATATTGAGCACAGCGTAGCTGTAATGGGAGGTTAAAGGCTTTGTCAATTTACCAGGCGACAATTTTTTTGTTAGCAGTTCCTTACTTTACCTTTAAATCATTGAGCTCTTCCAAAAGTGAGCTCATGTTCTCACGACCTTTTGCGAGCTCGGCACTAAGCTCCTCAACGAGGTGCATCACTTCGTATAATTCATCATCCTCGTCGTATTCTGTTGTGTTTGGTGTCATTTTGACAAGAGTCCAAAGACTCAACCGGTCGATAATGTAGAACTTTATTGTCTAACGTCCAGGAAGTAAATTCCCCATTTGTATCACCCCACGTTACGCAACATTATTGGGTGTATACATCGCTTGTTTGAATGGGTCACACAATCTCGAGCATCTCTGTCATGTCACAACCAACCCAGCAACAGTCTCAACAATCTCAACAATTTCCTCGAGATTCTCGTATAATACAGTTAATATGTGATTCATTGGGGGTTAGAGATCATGAACCGAAAGTGGTTCAGCAGTTGCTGGAGTTTGCACATCGTCAGTATTGATCGACTGTGATAGTTTGGAATGATCCATCCATGACACTTTTGCTGCTTCGTTTGTAGGATACACTATAGACGTTTTACAGGACGCACTTATTTACGCGGAGCATGCGGGCAGGACTGATATTAATGTGAATGACGTTAAACTCGCTATAAAAGGACGGGTGAATTATTCGTTTACTGCTCCGCCACGAAGAGATGTAAGCATATTGTGAATTGCGAATTTTTACATGTATCAATTGAATCAGGACTAATCACGCAAACACATTTTATTCAAGTTCATATACGAATTAGCAAAGGCGCAGAACGGAGTACCTCTTCCGCCCGTACCAGAACGTTATGGCTTGCGTCTTCCTCATGAGAAATATTGTCTGACAGCAGTAAACTTTCAAATAGTTCCGCCAGAAGTCAGTAAAACAATTGAAAAAATTATTCTCTTTTCGATTCAACTCACTATTTCAATGCATATATTCCCTTCCCTACAGTCCAAAACTGTTGTAAGACCCCTTCCAGCTGTCCCGATTGCTCCGCCACCTCCTCCAACACAAGATGAAGAAAGTGGAATTCCTCTTGGACTACAAGAGGGAGTGAACGATGCTGATAAAGATACCGAAATGCCAGATGTTGTAAACACGCCTATAAGTTCTGCTGCTAGTCCACAGAAGGCCCCCGTGCGGACAGAGGATGATGACTATGATTATGATTTTTAATTACTCATTAATAAAAAAGATGCGTTTTGTTCGAAACCAATTTTTATTATAGAGAACTGCGCATAAAATTGAAGCAACGATGCACAGCAACAAGGCTTTATTTAACATATAACAATAGGATAATAATACATTATTATTTCACACTATCATTATTAGCATCGAATAACAGTTCATATAACAGCCTTCTTCAAGCGATTAATAGGAGCTTTATGTTCAAGCAACATGTCGTTATTTGGGGGAAGCCCAATGCAGGCTCGGAAAAGATTTTCCATGGCCATGCGCTGCTTGCTAAACGCATTAACGACAGGAGTACCCGGCGGTACGAGAGGTGCTTTGAGCATGAAGCTAAGAATGGAAAGAACCGAATGGAACGGTGCAAATTCCGACATCTCTTCAGTGCGATATTCAATACGGGTCATGAGTTCGGCAAGTATAGCGAGGTCTAGAATAAGAGGAGATGCAAGAAGAGAATCTTCGCAAGTGTTGTAGAGAGAAATAGTCTGTAAAATAAAATGGAAACGTGTGTTAATTAGTAAAATGAGAAACGATTGACAATCTTTTGCAAGATAATTATATGAGTTTAATTGAATGAGATTTTACTTACATTCCTTCCACCCATGAAGATCTCTGATACATACTCATCGAGAGCTCGCTTGGAATCACCAACAGCGGGAACATACTTGATTACGACAACTGTTTGGAAGACAAAGTAAATACAAAAGGTCAAACGCGAATTCGTAGTGCATATTTTTGGTACTCACCATGATCAGGATGTTCTCCCGGTTTATACAAGATCTTGTTAGAGTTAACCATATCATCGACAACGTTACTCTTTGAAATTTCCTTGGATCTAAACTGCTGAGGAGCCGACAAGTTCTTGCCATCGTTATTCCCCAAATGATTGTAACTCGTAATTCCAATGGGCTTAATACCAGAATTAACCAAGAAATCAACCAAGACGGACTTGACTTTAGTTTGTCCCGACTTGAAGTCATCGCCGCCAATGTATACGCGGTTTCTTTCAGCTAATTCGACACACCCCGGTACGAATGTATTCTGAGGAGATCCATTGATGAACGGTACATTTTCGAGGATACAGGCGATAGCAAAAATTGTAGAGGGTGCAATCTCTGGATGAGATTCTTTGACAGCGTTGAGCAGATTATCGGCAGTATCGTTTACTCCTGGTATGATGTCGGCATATCTTTCGGTATTCGCAGTCCAGACCACAATAATTTTATCGAGTTGATTAGCAGCTTTAAACTGACGAATGTCCTTTCTGATGTGCTCGACGTGAGCATTCTTGTCGTTACCAGGAATCAAGTTATCAGCACGATCGCTCTGATTGGCGGCAATGAAATCAGGATAGTAAATGGATGGCAATGGTTTCAATTTCTCTAACTCGGGAGCAACCTGTCGCTGAAGATCGTAATCGAGAACACATGCTCTTTGCATCGACTTGGCTAAATCGAAGGAACTGATGTCCCAACCGCCAAGAACAAGATCATTCGGGTGGACCATGGGCAAGATGTTGCTGAACGGAATATTGACATCTTTACCTTTCTCGTCTACTCCAATTTTGAGAGTAGATGCTTGCACGACAGAACCAAAATAGTTAGGTGTCTTTATACCATCTTTGGTTCGCCAAGTGATATTGTTCCGGTTCGCGACAATACTGGCTGTTAGGGTAGAACCATTGTTCCCTCCCCATCCAACCATCATTAAACTAATTGAGTAGCGACATGATTGAGAAAAGAAACAATTAGTGAAATCCTGGTAGTTATGATTCATAATCATCCCATATATATATTGCGATTAATACAATGAAATTTCGATGTACTACTCACCCAACCTTGGGCACTTTCAATTCTGTCTTGAAAGTATACTTTGTGTTGGTAGGGGTCACATTGATGCTTCCGCATTCATTAGATGTCACAATAGCATTGCTATAAACATAATCAGCAATTATGTGATCATCGGTATAACGGACATTCGAGGCATTCACCTTGAATGCAGATGGTGGTAGACTCCCAATGGGAGTGGAATCGGAGGCGTGAGGCGGCATCTAAGGAACGTGGGATTAAGAACTGTACTCGGTTTTGAACCTTGCGCTGCAAACAGATCGTCGCCCCGAATAGGGGTTATGGGTCGAATGAAGTAAATTACTGAACGTGGTGGCGAATATGTGTTTTACGAACTAGAAAGTGTAGACGCTTAACCAGAAAGTGTAGACGCTTAACCTATTAAATTTGTTACAAGACGCTCTGACCTTTTTGGAAAGAGAAGAGTTGTGTCAGTTTGTGGGGGGCGAATTTTTTTTCTTATATTAATAAAATTTGTGTTACTTGAAATAATACGAGATTGGACGACTATTGTTAGCGTTAGACGACTATTATTAGCTCGTCGGGTAAATTACTGAATGATGGGCAAAATACATAGTGAAACTCGATAAGTCGGCTGGGCATGGTTACCCGACTTATCCGACTTGGAGAAAGGATTTTAATAAAAGGGCAGAGAGATTTTATCCGACTTGTTGAGTTTCACTATGTATATGTGTTTGCGAAGTAGAACTAGAAAATGTAGACACTTAACCTATTGGATTTGTTTACAAGATTTGCACTCTGGAGGAAAGAGATAGTTGTGTAATTATAGTTGTGCGAGTGTGTAATTATAGTTGTGCGTATTAGTATGTGTAATTATAGTTTGTCGTAATTATAGTTGTGTGGGTGGGGGGCGAAGTTTTTTCTTATATTGTAAAAATTTGTGTTACTTTCTGCAATAAACCCGACCCGAAATGATACGAGATTAGATGGTAAACCTTTACGATGCGTCTTTGCATAAAGGAATGATCGAAAGTTATTTATATTAATAATATACTATTACTATCGTATTTTTTTTACTTTTGTTTACAATGGCTTCCGATGGGTTTATTGTGATCGTCATCACGATTATCAGATTCCTTTATATAGTATCTTCATAGACCATGTGACGGCTATATATGTAATTTACTCGTATGTATAAAGTTAAACCATTATAATTGCATAGATAATATATTAGTATTAGTATACAAACCATATCTGTGCGTAACCTGTCCTCATCGATAGCGTTATACTTTTCGAAAATTAGCTTTATATAATGCTTAAACCGTTGTTACTTACTATTACTATTACATAGTATACACAGAACTGCAGAGATCTTCGAATGAAAAAATTTTCGAATAGGTTGCTTCAAGCTCTTTTGCAACCCCATGTGACAGAGCAGTGATTGGCTTGAATTCCTTGTGCACGTCAATACCGGAGAAAGGTATAATAATAATGAATGATAGCTTGACATTTTGGATGATAGGAACAATACTAAAATTGGAATATTTTTCATGGTAACTGCATAAATACGTTTGTAATATAGGCCTTGTTAACAGTACTGATAATGAATAAATAATTTTATATCACAATCGATCTTTGATTTTGCGTCTATATATTCTGTACACATAAGTTTGTTGCAACACCATGTGAATAGATGAAGAGATAAAAAGATAGATGTTGATAAGACAATCATAATCATTTTCATATCTCTTACCAAATCCCTTGTTCTTGCCAAATCTATTCTTATCAGGCCGATAAGCCGATAAGCACAATGATCAACCTTTTTTTTTTAAGGAATTGTCAAAATGGGAAAAATAATAAAGAGGGAGATGAAATGTATGACAAGCAGATTTACCACGCTTTTTGTGTATCAATTGTTGCAGGACGGAATGGAAATATCCTTTCGCCTGGGCTTAAAATAAATTGATTAAACAATAAATAATGACGCTTCCTGGGAAATGAATGCATTTGCCAATGCGCATTAGTATATTCGCAATTCACAAGTCGTCAGAATAACGTCAGTTGTTTTACAAGACTATTATAGTTAATTCAAATAACGTTATCGAGACTTTCGGTAGAGTTTAGTCTGCAAATTCATAATAATGATTGTGCAACCTGATCCAAGTGATTACGGAACTGTGTCGTACATAACGGACCGGAGACTTGAAGATTTATACATTTGCTTGTCTGTCTGTTTCTGACACAACAGTGTTTACAATGGAGTACGCCATAGCATTATCGGCCACTGGGTTTATGTTATATCTGTTTATCAACGATATCAGTATTCACTGGGCAAATGTCAAGGTTCCACCGAGTCTCATATGATGGTATACATATCTCAATGGGCGCTGTAGCATGCAACTAACTATGAAATCACACGCGATTTTCAGAGCTCAGTGGTATCCGGTACGGAACAGTGGACTCGTAATTACATTTATCCAAATCACTATAGACTAACAACGCTTACGGGTGTCATAGAGGTATTTGTTGTATAGTACACAATTTGGTTGCTGCAAACTCTTTATTTACCGATTGTTATCTTCACTCGGGTAACTTCTAATCTAGGCACCTACCCCGGTCGCCCCGTCTTTTTTAATCTCATGCATGACAATGATACTGATATCTATGACAATCATTATTCCTGTGTTCGGGCTTTCACTGTTGAATATCATCCTCTAAGCCACTCGGGTTGCTAAAGGAACAGGCGGGATTGCTAAGCATTGCATATGCAAGAGATTATAATCAGTTCTATACAAATAAAAAAGGTAATCCATATAACCACTGTTGATATTTCTCCACTGTTGTCGGGACATAGTATTCAATCGAATGTGTCACAATCGGAGAAGAAAGGGAAACACAGTAAAGAGTGTGATTACACTAACAGAGTCTGAAAAGGCCGCGAGAACACAGAATAGAAGAAGCGTACGAGAGAACAGCACCTCATATGAGATATATACATATGACTCGTACATTCTTAAATTCCAAGTGATGAGTTAGAAACTATAATTCTTTGGTTTCCGCACCTAAAGACTACTTACATCCAGCGTCAGACGAAGCACAGAATTCAATGAGCTACCCAAGATCAAATTGCCATATATTATTAATGTCCACACTTCTCACACTCTTGCCGTCTCTTTTACAAACAAACATATACACGCTACTCACGATTACGTGATTTGAAGATGGTCCATCAAGTGTGCCGTGTCCCGATATCATGTAAAGTGAATACATCGAGTATGTCAATTTTAGAAAGAATTAGCGATAGAATACACCACATACGGTGTATACTCTTAATTGTAAATGAATTATTGTATCGAGACTTTCCTGTGACTCCCCAAGGTAAATATCATACAGTGACCGAGAAAGCAAAACGCACTTTTCTGACGCTATACCGAGTATCTGCCACATGGATCGTAAAAACAATCCTCCACTATATTATGTACAAATTGATAATTCGAACTATTCAAGACTATTAATAAATTTATTTTCGTTTGAAGTAGTTATCTCGTAATTATGACGGTAAGTTGAAGTTCATCTGAACTACATTGAGCAGTACAAAGTTACGTCTAATTCTAATCCAAAATTCTTTCACCATTGCCCTCAATCTTAAATTACAGACAGTGAATGACACGCATTCAATCACTTACTTATTCGGTGTGTACTTCGTAATTGATTGAATAGTTATACAGAATAACAGAATACAACTCTACTGTGACAATTTTATCTATTGTCTTTGGCTTCTAATTTTGCATTCAAAATATCAACAACAAAAACATGATACTTTCTTTATAGGGCATGATTTGAGGGACCTGGGACAAATAGTACCTAGTACCCAGGCACCAGATGTGGTAGTGGTAAGTCTCAAACTATCCAATGTGGACACATTCTTCCAAGTCAATATGCTAATTATACTAATGCAATACTATAATGCAGCAATATTAAGACTAACCAATTCACTTGTCTTCTTTCTGATTGTTTGCAGCTCCAGCTCATCCTTTGACTGAGTTGATGCCTTGGCCACAGTTGGACCAGTAGCTGATGAGGCTGAACCAGTGGCTAATCCAGTGGTTGGTGCAAATTTTCAAGTATGCAATGCATATGTAGGAACACTATTCTCTCTCAAAGTGAAATAATCACAGATGAAGAAATAATCCAGTTAGAAACAGATGAGAAGGATAAGGTATGTAGTAGTAGTGTGAATATTGTTCAGTTTGAATAAATATAAATACTGATGAGCATAATTCCTTTCAGTCAGAGCCTGAGTTATCTGATTTATCCATTGTGCTACCTGGAATTCATGTGGGAAAGAAATAAAAAAGCTTTTTCTCATTAATAAATTGTGATCTTTTTATTCCCAATTCTTTGAAAATGCATTTGATATTGAGTCTTTTCAATTTTTGTAAAAACATGGGACTTATCAACTTGATTTCCAAGTGTTGGAGAGCGACGGTGTACTAGCTTTGGGATTTAGCTCTTTTCCGACGGAAGCTTTTGCTCTTCCTACTTCAAACTAAATACTAATGACAGTTAGTGACCTTTAACTAGGATTTATACTCACGATCTGTATATTATACGTTGTCCCTAGATTATTGTTTAACCTCGAGTAACACTTCGATTTCTCTGATGGGAGTAATCTCAGAGCCTATCGGTTGGGGAAGTTATCTCTCTACACTAACGTTAAATTAAACAATGCAAAAGTACTAAATAGAATTAATTGGCAAGTATCAATCCTATTCGCCGATGACGGGGAAAGCGTTTTACACTTCGTCAACGACGCTAAGTTTCTCTTATCAGGGAATAAACGAAAATAACAACATTTATAATTAAATAGGATCTTTATTAGAATAAAAGAACTATCCTAATACACGTAGCAACGTCTTGCTGAAAATTTTATAACTAATTATCGTTTCACTAAACTGTCCAATTTTTGATAAATGGGAAATGTCCTGAAATTTCGATATACAGAGACACCTCTATAAGTGCACGTTCTTGGGACTTGACATTTAGGGAGGGTCACTTATAGAATAAGAGCAACAAATAGAAAACCAGAAAACTGTTACACATAATAGTGACAGTACTTTCTCTTTATTAAAATTATACTATCACATCGAAGTCAGACTATACTTTAAGAAAAATATGTGTCAATGTTAGTTTGACGCATTGAGCTTGTTTTCCTGACTTCAGCAAACTCCTCAATATTGTAAAGAGGTATATATTTTTCCGCGTTGTCCTGTTGTAAAAGAAAGGCACGTACTATTTCCAAGCTAGCGATTGCTGTGCTAGCGCTATTAACAGGACTTTCCTTACTATCATCTATGTCGTCTACATCCGTAATTGCTTGATCAGTATCCTTAAAGAGATATACAAGTTCGTGGTCGTTGTCGGGAACTTCATAAATAATATGCTCTTCAGCAACTATTTACGACAATTATTTATTGTATTATTGTGGCGTTTACTATTTTAGTAAATATCTTATGTCAATGTATTTACAGTTTTGTAAGCACGAGTATATTTACTAGCACTAATAAGTAAACTAATGTCACTATTGCATGGAATTAATTGGCCGACATTTTTTAAATGTCAGTGTGTGCCCCTATGGAGAGGCTATACAATTATATCTGGGACTCAAAATCGCTTGCATGTGTAGAACATGGAGGGTGTGCACTTAGCTCTAAGTCCCAAGCTTGGGCACTTATGGAGGGTGCACTTATAGAGGTGTCTCTGTATTAGGCCTGTCTAATTTTAGTTGTCCTGAATTTCGTCCTAATCCGGCCCATTAAATTATTTCTGCGCTGATCTGCACTGCGCAATTCTCGACGATTGACCACTTGATTTTTCGATGTGTCACAGAGCCGGGAATACGTCATGTTTAGGTACACACTACATTTCGGATCTTCAGTCTTGTCGTTGACATTCATTGTAACATACCAATATACATCTGCATACATTGGGTGAAAATTTAATAACACTGATTCTACGCCGAAACAAAATTTTCACTATACATATTCGTGCATAGTTATACTAGAACGAAAAAGGGAACCAACATGCACAGAGCGGCTGAACAAGGGTCTGCATAACCTTGCTGTATTAGTATGTTATGCTGATGGAACTGGAGTAGAAAAAGATGAACAAAAAGCAGTTGAATGGTATAAAAAGGCTGCTGAACAAGGGTTTGCCAATGCACAATATAGTCTTGGTGTATGCTATGCTAATGGAACTGGAGTAGAAAAAAATGAACAAACAGCAGTTGAATGGTATGAAAAAGCAGCTGGACAAGGGTTTGCCAATGCACAATATAATCTTGCTGTATGTTATGGGGATGGAACTGGAGTAGAAAAAGATGAGCAAAAAGCAGTTGAATGGTATAAAAAGGCAGCTGAACAAGGTTATGCCAATGCACAATATAATCTTGGTGTATGTTATGAGGATGGAATTGGAGTAGAAAAAGATAAACAAAAAGCAGTTGAGTTATACCAGAATGCAGTAAAACAAGCACATTTGTCAGTGCAAATTAAAAACAGCAGGCATTATTCTTATAACAAAACAACTGGATTAGGTTTTGACATTAGTCTTGTAACTAACTTGTGTCAATTAGGAGCTAAAAAAGGAGATCCTTATGCACAATATATTCTTGGTCTGTATTATGAAAATGGAATTGGAGTAGAAGCTGATATGAAAAAGGCAGTTGAGTTTTATGAAAAGGCAGCTGAACAAGGATATAGTAAAGCACGAAGTAAAGTGTACATTTTCTATGGAAATGAGTCAGAAGTAAAGGAAAAAATAAGGGAGAAGGTCGA
Source organism: Paraglomus brasilianum (assembly GCA_910592345.1). Taxonomy (NCBI): domain Eukaryota; kingdom Fungi; phylum Glomeromycota; class Glomeromycetes; order Paraglomerales; family Paraglomeraceae; genus Paraglomus; species Paraglomus brasilianum. The sequence goes on from CAJVPI010000005.1 coordinate 16,212, forward strand.
GTTATATAAAACTGGTCATTAACAAATTTGTTACGTATGTACCAGTGATCAAAAAATTTTTCAAGTTTTTGGATAGGAATTCAGATACATTCACTTTTCATTATGATTAGTAATGATATTATCAATGATATTCATTTAAATAAAACAATACGAAAAATATTGATTCAATTGCTAATAATTGTACAGTCAACTGCCGATAATTCGACTTTCCGGTAATTCAATCGCCCTGAGTAAGACCCGATTTTTTCATATGATGTTTCTTCCTTTTATTAGATCGAACTTATAAATTTTCGATAATTTGTTAATTCGATCGCTTAAATAATCTCTATTAATATTATGCCAGTGCATATTAATTAATATAAATAATACTATAATTACGTCGATCACAGTCAAATCATTTCCATTTAAGGATTAATCGATTAATTTCTGTCGATTATTCGACCGGTTGCATTGTTTTTGTGATAAAAAATTTCGATTATCCGACTGACATTAATATAATAAAAATTTCCCATCATACGTTATTTTTTTCTCAAAATGCCTCGATCGAAAAGAAAACGTTGAGTGCCAAACAGAAGCAAAAGATATGTCAGCGAAAAGCTAAAAACCCTCAATTATCTAACTCAGAGTTAGCCAAATAATATCGTGTAGGAAAAACAACCGTACAGAATATCATAATGAATGAATATCGATATAAACAAACCTTATGCTAAACGATTAAGAAATCAAAGGCCAAAATGGCAACCGCTGGAAGAAGCCCTATAGAAAATGGCCATGCTCTTAATGGTGATGCTATAATTGCTAAAGCTCGCGATTATGCAAAGTGTTTAGAAATTAACGACTTCAAAGGAACAGACGGCTGGCTATCAAGGTTTAAGAAACGTTATCAACTGAGACAAATCGTAAAGCATAGGGAAGCTGGTAGTGAGCCGTGTGAGAATTATTGGACGAGTACAGTATGGATGACACATATAATGCAGATGAAACTGGCTTATACTGGACAATGCCTTGTCGGGTTCGTAAGCTCAGAAAGAATAAAAGTAAAGTTTCGATACTACTAGCAACAAACGCCTCAGGAACAGATAAATTACCATCATTGTTTATTTACAAACACCAAACACCACGTCCTCCTGAGGACTATAAATAAAGCAAATCTTCCAGTCCAGTATTACTGGAATTCTAAAGCTCATATGCAGGTAATGCGTTGCTTGAATTAATTAAATGAATATACGTATATGGCTAACTATGTAATTATCTTGTAATAATAGGTGTCCACATTCAATGAGTGGCTCAAGTGGTTTGACAAAAAATTACGTGGTGAAAATCGAACTATTATTCTCTTATTAGACAATGCCTCAGTGCATAAGCTTTTCCACGAAAAACGAACCAACAAATATTAAGATCAGATTCTTACCCCCTCAATACATCTGCGCTACAACCGTGCGATGCCGGTATAATACATAGTCTCGAATCTCATTATCGAAAGCTTTTTGTGCGCCAGAAATTACAAATACTTGAAGACAATAATTCTGAAGAATATAACATAAAACATGCAATTTATACCGTGTTCGACGCATAGAACAACGTGGATAGAAACACAATTAGGAACTGTTGGCTAAAAACCGGAATTATTCCGAATCATACCGTACGACAACCATAAACCGGGCAGCCGAAGAGTTATCAATGGAGACAAACGAGCAAAGTACAATAATTCAGGAATTAATTAATAGAATGAATTTGTCTGAACCATTAGACGCTATTTTATTCCAAAAATTTCAACAAACTAATGAGTGATGGATGTTTACGTGTAAACACTTGATATTATTTCCAGACATGATTTTAAGGTCATTTTTACTAACTTGTTTTTAATATAAACACTTTATCTAGTTTTTGTAAGTTTAATAAACTATATATATTTTGCAACAAAACAATGCCTTTGTGACGTGTAAGTATATACAAATTAAAATGTTGAATAATTTGATTTAAATTTACTTACGCCTAATACAGTGCAAGATTAAGCGGTTTGGGACATTTTTAACAGCTTATATATTAGTATTACCATTAGCAGACAGTTGGCAATACTAAAAGCGCAGACTAAAATAGTAGAAAATAAAGCCTGACAGAATCAAGAGCATAAAATTACAAAAGTAAATAAAATAGATATATATAAAGAGGTAGATAAGATAATAGAAGATAATAAAAGAAAAACTATATCTCGCCAGTAACCCTTACCTGAGCGACCAAGTAAACTCAAATTATTCCGACTGATGCATTGGTGTTATTTATTGCTTTTGCAATGTTAGTCTTAATAATATCCACGTGAATCAATCAATACTACTGGTTCTTCCTAAATGTACGGTTTCTAACAACCTGCACTTGGGGAGAGTTATGTAAATTATTTTAATTTACTTTAAGCCAAAGACAACTTCAAGATTAGTAGGTTGAGACATATTATCTACTATTAACAGATGACACTGAAGTGTAGTACTAGTACGGTATCAGGGTTAACGATTGGCATCGATCGCATGAATTTGTACGATGATAGCAGCAGTTGATACTATCTTTCCAGTCAACGGAGATGTAGTAACGTTAACGTTCACGAGTAGAATTCTCACATTTGTTATGGATATGTTTGGCTCATTACACAGATCGTCGAGTTACATGTCGATTTGCAGTCTCACGTATCGACAAGCTAACTAGTTATATCTTGGGAACGTCAAAAACGGGAATCGGTAACAGAAGGTTAAATTTATAAACCGCGTGTAACTATGGTATTAGATAGTGATCGATCGGAGTTTAATATATGATACCCAATGTTTGTATATTATTATTACATTAGGCACTCTCGATAAGTTGGACTCGTCGGGACGGAGATTTTATCCAACTTATTATTATCGGATTTCATAAAAAATTCTCCTCCTTTAATAATAATAAGAAATAATAATCATTTCGCTTTCTTCCAATTTGATGTTTTAGGTCATTCATTCTGTCCACTTTATATCAGTATATTTTGATGCTATCTAAAACAACCATATTGCTTATGGTTTTTTGTATTGCAGCAAAAATGACGAAAATGATGAAGCAAAATTATTGGATAATTAATTGTATTGTATTTGCTAACACGGTAAAGATTATCTCTCAAAAATCACGCGGTCCGACTTATCGAGAGTCATTTGCATAAGCCGATTGAAAGGGTTGCCCGACTTACAGGTTAATCGCGATTTTATATGGGTGTCCGACTTATCGAATTTTTTAAATAGGGGCGAAAAAATTTGTCCGAGTTTAAGCCAAATCCGGCTTATCGTTATCGAGAGTGCCTAGTATATTGATCGCTAATTATAATGCCACCTCTAATTCGTCAACGATGCGAGTTACGTAAAGATATTATGCAATTTCATAATATGGTCTCGAGACCATTTTCTTTTCACATGACAAAGCTTCCGCTTTCATATGAGAACGCTAAAATTCCAGAGATAATTTTCAGCATGTGATTCACCCGACAGCACGGCTCATATCGATTCTAGCAAATCCACGTCGAAATGTTTTATCCATTACCAGTTTGATTTTTGTCATGAATAGAACAACAAAGGAACGAAGAGTGAAGATTACTAATTATTATACTACAAAGTTACAACTACAGTGAGCATTCCCAATAACTGTCCCCATCATAATTAGAGAAAAAAAAGTATTGATCCATAAACAATTAATAAAGTATAAACAACACATATCAGCCGATAAAAATTAGCATAGAAGTAATTCTACTTAATTACAGCAACAAATCCCACGTAACTGCCATTTTAAATATACACAAGGTGTATCATTTTTTATATCTGTACTGGAACAAGTTGGTATAAACGTATGGATCGGGGTCCTGAACTATTGTCGAATCGGTATCTCGTTGAGTCTGACTGTTCGCCTTGTCTTTGTTATCCTCTTCATTTTCTCGCGTCTCTTGATCACTCTTTATCCGTGTCATTTTATATGTTTCAAAAGCGTCACCGGCTTCACTAACATCTGCCTCTGAAATAATATAATTATCATCCGTCTCTTCTTCTGTTATTCCTGACCTCGTGCTTTTATTTAAGCCACCATTAGAATCCGAATCAATGTCAAATAATTTCTTCTCCCAAAAGTGCCTGCCACTCCAAAGTGATGACACAACTTTTTGCTTGTCATTTTTTGTAGGGTGACGGGGAGTTTGAGTTTGTCTTTGTGACCTTTTGCGAATCAACTCGGGATAGTTTTGGCAAAGGCGGTTGTGACAGACTTGAAGTATTGTTGCAAAGTATATCTAGAAATTTTGCAAAAACATAAGCTTAAAGAATTGATACAGTGCCTGCAAACTCTGGCGTCTTAGTATAACCTACAATGATTGCGTCTTTAATGAACTTACATTACAAATGGTGGTGATAGATATCCCAACTGCGAGTTGCAATATGGATCTGGTTGCTGATTGCTTACACATATCTTCAGTTGTAATATTGTTCAAACAATAATTAACAAAGTTGTTCCGTTTAGTAAGAAAGGCGATTAATGTACCGATGGACACGACGCTCCATACGAATACCATGTAGAACCATGATAAATATGTGTATAAGCGGATTCTGTCTGGAGATTTCTGGGATACGTGAAGGAGAAAAAAGAGAACGCGGATGTTTGAGTAGACGCTTTGAAATAAATCTCGATGAAAAGAGTTTGTTTTCTTACTCGAAAGAATAACGCTGAAAGGCCGTAGCCTGCTAGCATCGTAATTATCAGCGATAATATTGCTAGCACTATTGATAGATTGTGTAAGTGTCCAAAAACTGTAATATATATATATCAAAGGTAGGCAAGTGTTGTGAATACGGATAAGATAATAAAAATATCAATTCAAACTGACATTGACGTTTGAAATAGATATTAACTTCTAGTGTCTTGCAATTAACGCAGTTCTGTTGCATACTCACTGTTGTCTACTTTATTCTTGAAATAAATATCAAAAAACACTGCCGTTAATGCCACTCCAGTTGTCTGAATTACAGTTGAAGATAAAATCAGTACGCCATTCATCATTTTCGATCAAAGCAGTTTGTGTGTGGTAGGAGTGATAATATATATTATCAGTCACACATTCCTCTTCTCTACTCACCATCCATACAATCGTAATAATAAGAGCTCCACTCTTAACCGGAAGACAAAAGCAGAAATGAGAATAATATTTTTTTGTAAAACAACTTGATTTATCGGCCATTGTAATTAGATATGAAATTAATTAACGAAATAATAGTTGTGGGTGTAGTCGGATTAAAGGGTGAGAACGTTCTCTCTCTTTCTGTATGTCTTTGTGATATGGCGTATTGTGTGTGTAATAAGGAAAGACAGAGACACCCGAGCCTTGCTAATAGTGATGTTATTCCTATAGGTAAATATTATTTGAGTAGGTAAAGTTGTCTATTCTCTTTCTTTTTTTGTTTTAATTCCATGCATTCTTACCGGAAATGCTCAAGGAAACATCAAAATTACGCAAGCACGGGTATCAGTCTATGATGAAAGCTCCCAGCAAGCGAAGCGTATTTCTATTCCGTGAGAATTGCTTTGCGCACGTAATTTTGTATGTTACATGTATATATACACACACGATTTTATACTAGTTCACTAGAACTGAATAGAGACGAGACCTTATTGTCGCAGGGGGCTAGAGCATTTGGTCAAGATGTCCAGAATTACCATACAAAGGCTGTTCACCCGCTCCGTATGAAAATCACTTGCTAATCCGAAAATTCGGCGTTTGACTATAAATGTTATCGGCATAAATAGCCTGGGAATAATAAATATAATACAAAAGGTCCTTTCTTGGCATGAATGCATTAGTTCGATATGCTGCCAGCAGAAACTGTTTATTTGGCTAGGATGCACAGTGTTTATTTTGGAGTTTTGCGTTCCTTTGTTAGTTGCACCTGCGACTGAACGATAACGATGCACAGTGTTTATTTGGACTACGTCCGTTTTTCTGGCTTTTCCCAGAGCAGACATCTTATCCCAGAAATTTTGCCCGATCGATTTTATCCGAAATGCGGATAGGCAATAGAATGTTTATTTGTAATGAGGCTAAATATAGATGCAGGTCGTTCACAGAAACGAAACATCGTCTTTTCTCTCGTAACGCTATGCTGTTGAAAGACATTGTGTCGTCTTGAGGTCGTAGCCAACTGTCGGCATGACATTCATAATAAGTTGTTGCAATAGATATATTATACCAGGATGGAACATATCTGTCGTAAACGACAGCCGGAAGCAACAAAGTAACAGCCTCCTATCTAATCTTATTCTCTAGAACAAATAAACGTGATTATGAGCTGATAGTAATATGCAGGCAATAAGTTCGTTTTTTGTTTGCTGGCATGTAATTGGTAGATCACTCTAGTGTGCCAGTTAGGCTTACTCATGGATACTGTACATGGCGTAATTCCTGACACATTAAATCGGGAATGACGAAACGCCCATTAAACATCTTTTGCGCTATGCGATGTTCCATCCAATTACTTGATTCGCAACACGTGAGGCTGTATACCATTCAGGTCATCCATGTTGCAAACGTGGTGATAGTATTGGATCCAGATAAGGCTGAATGATAGGCTTCTGCTGCATAAAATAATAACCACTCGTTAGCCTAATTAGGCAATATAGATCTACAAGGATGCTTCAATCTTTGAGCTGGATCAGAATTTACTGTAGGCTAATCATAAATGCTCCTGACAATAATACACTTGATATAATACCCCTGCTTTCCCATTGAAACTGTATCAGTTAGTATATATAGCACCTCGCGATAATGAATCAGCCTTCGGCAAAAGTTTCTTACAAATCAAAACAAAAAAATCGATCCCTCCAACCAACCATTAATTGATGAAGTTTTCGCACTCGCTTCAGTTTAACTCTGTGCCTGACTGGGCAGAGAACTATATAGCGTATCCTTTTTGTCTAGTGTAAAATAGGAATCAGAACGGCAGAATGCCGTTATATTGAACAAGAGCACAAAGTATAGACTTTTGATATGTTTCGTTCTCTCGTCTTTTTGTGTGGGCTCTCTTTCCATATCGCACGCTCTTGCATTCAATCGTCAACCTTCACTCCTCTGTGATTCAATTCCTTAATTCTTTACACTTGCAAACACAGTTATTCGATCCTAAAAAAGCTAATATATCAAATCGAGAGAGACATAATAAGCACTTCTCTTGCAAATCGGGACACAGAATCACAGATAGCAACAGAAGAGACCGTTCTGCTCGATGCAAAAACTCGCGCAAACTCGATCTTTATCCCTGCGCTAGACAAGGAACTCGACAAAATCACTGCTTTTTATTTGAATAAGGAGCGTGAACTTTTCGATGATGTAAGGAATAATTTGGCTGATGTAGAGTTTATCGAAAGTTTAGAAAACACTCCGGCACTAAGAGCCCATGGAGGTATGTTATCGAGATCTTATGATACGTCAGAGAACGCATCGTTCGGGAAGAGTGCTGCAAAAAGAAGACAAAGAAGCACAAGCGACGTGAGTTTAGTGAGTAGTGAAGAAGACTTTGATGCTGAAGAGCGAGCTTATATGGCCGGAGTTAGTATATATGGTGAAGACGAAGGACAACTAAAGAATTCTGGATATTTCTGGGCTAGGCCTGCTCTAGAAGCGGAACGCATTGGATTGAAGAAACGTACCATCGAATCGTTTGTCCGGCTGTCAGAGTTGAAATCATTTGTTAGCTTGAATCAAACAGGCTTTTCGAAAATACTGAAAAAATACGATAAAATCACTCATGGCCGTGAGCAAAGAGATATCTACATGTCCAACGTGGTGAACGAGGGGTTTCCATTCAAAAGTCACAACAGAGAAAGATTGGACGAACAGATTTCCTCCATGGTTTCACTGTACGCCAAATTATGCACATTCAATAATTTCGAACTTGCCTCGCGGGAGCTCAAAACCCACCTCCGCGAATTTGTCGTCTGGGAGAGGAATACCATTTGGCGCGAGCTTATCGGATTGGAGCGTAAATCACAGGCAGTTGGTATTCATACGCCAAGGACGGCGCGGTTGAAACAGGTTGCAGAGTTTAAAACGCCGTTTGGGACGATTATATTCGAGACGGAACTTGCAAAGCAAGTTCTCATGGGAATAACATGCATTGGCGTATTTGTATTTCTGTTAAAGATGGATGGATTATTTGAGAAGGTTGAAGAGAATAATTGTTTTGCCTTGTTAATCTTTGCTAGTTTGCTTTGGGCTACCGAGGTTGGTAAATTTACTCGAAAGGGTTATCCGATAATCATCATTGTGTTGGATATTCATGTTATGTATAACGAAACATGTTTATTCGTATATCCCTCCCATCTATCATTAGGTTATACCTCTGTTCGTAACTTCTCTTCTCATCCCATTCCTAGTCGTAGCTCTTCGCGTCCTTCGCACTGAAGCCGAACCCCGGGAACGTTTTTCAGCCCACGACGCCACTCGTCAGATCTTTGGTGCCATGTTTTCTCCAGTCATCATGCTCCTTCTCGGTGGATTTGCCATAGCCGCCGCGTTAAGTAAATACCATATCGCAAAGATGATGGCAACTTTTGTGCTGTCAAAATCTGGAACGAAACCGGCATGGGTCTTATTGTCGAATATGTTTGTGGCTACGATAGCGAGTATGTGGATTAGTAATGTGGCGGCTCCGGTTTTGTGTCTCAGCTTGATTCAGGTATGAGAGCATGAGGAGTGCTTGACGGTGGTAGAGAGAATAATGGACTTGGATTTATGATATCTGTTGAGCGTGAATACTTACTTCAAACATGAAACTCATTATGTCATATTTAATCATATTACATACAGCCGATCCTCCGTAATCTGCCACAAGATAGTCCTTTTGGTCGCTGTCTTATTCTGGGCATAGCCCTCGCGTCAAACGTGGGTGGAATGGCATCTCCAATCTCGTCTCCACAGAACATTGTTGCCATCGAGAATATGAATCCCGCGCCGTCATGGTTAGAATGGTTCTTAGTAGCCATCCCGTTGTGCATAATATCCAATATTATAATTTGGCTATTATTGTTGTATAACTATCAACCATCGAAAAGTACATTGACTATACATCCCATAAGAGCATCAAAAGATCCATGGACTGGCACCCAAGTGTTTGTTGTTCTTGTGACAATTACCACGATTGCATTATGGTGTGTTGAGAAATCCTTGGAGACATTTCTTGGTGATATGGGTATAGTCGCGATATTACCCCTGGTCATGTTCTTTGGGTCTGGTATTTTAACCAAGGAAGATTTTAACAATTTCCTCTGGACTGTAATTATTCTTGCTATGGGAGGCATTGCGCTAGGAAAGGCGGTATATAGCAGTGGGTTATTGGAATCGATTACATTGGAGATTACTGAATGGGTGGATGGATTGAGTGTATGGGAAATACTGGTCGTATTTTGCGTGTTAGTGTTGATTGTGACGACATTTATTAGTCATACAGTGGGTGCGTTGATTATTTTGCCTATCGTAGCTGCCGTTGGGGCAAGCCTAGGAAGAGATGGAGACAGACCCCATCAAAATTTGCTTGTCATGGTGCGTTGAATCGGGTGCTATTGTTTTATCATCTCTACATTTACCCTCGCCTATCGATTTATTTATAATCTGTTGTCTGTATTTCTATCACAGGGATCTGCTCTAATGTGCTCTGGTGCAATGGGCCTTCCTGTTTCCGGCTTTCCCAACATGAATGCTATAATGATGGAAGATGAGATGGGAGTTCGGTATCTAAGCACCAAAGACTTTCTCAAGTCGGGAGTTCCAGCTTCTGTTCTTACGATGTTTACAATCCTGACATTTGGTTATATTATAATGAGCTTGTTTCTCCAATATTGATTTGTGTTGTTACAGATGTAATAATTAATGACTTAACTATACCATCAACACCCTTCAATGTTGGGAAAGTAAGCATTTGCTAATGCATATAGTATCATATTATTTAATAGACATATCAGCGGGTTTGACGTAATAGAGAAATATATGATTAAAATGATCAGTACGAATTGCAGCAGGGCATTGCCATAAAAGGCAATCAGGTTACTGTCGCTACAGATTGGGATTTACGTTTAATTGTTATCGTTGGAGTTACAGAATCCATGAATCTTTGATATTAAAGTTTCCATAAATCAAATCTGCTACCCAATCTGCCGCCTTTCTCCCTTAAAACACGTTCACTGTAATCACATTCGTATAGCATATTATGGTATGGTCTCCATTGCCGCTATCTCTTCGAATTCCTATCTGGCGATGCGTCTCTATAAGGCAGAACATATCGTCAGTCTCGTGAACTTTCAGCATAATGTTTTGCCTGCATGATGCGTTCTCGAAAACGTAAATCCGGTACAGCGACAAGCTCAAAGCCATACGGATCACAGTTCAGATAAGGATGTATAAGCTTTAAATCCGGTTACCATTATAATCGCGTTCGTTGCCTCGATTATAGTTTTCAATGGATATAATTTCGCGAGCAGAAAACCCTTGATGGAGGCATAGAATTCGAAACGAATACTCAGATGGTTCTCTGGTTAGAAGAATTCATTGTAGAGATGCTGCAAACATAAGTTAACTCGTATGCCATCGTCAAATAAATTTGATTTCTAATAACGATCGAGGATCAGGTTGTCAGGATCGATCTCTATAGCTATTTCAAGGAAGCAAAGGAGGGCACAAAAGGTATTACCCTAGTCAATTTCTCTCATCCACTGTCGCTATCGGTTTCGACATAGACCAGTCCTTACCACCGCGCGTATATTGGGTTTATTTCGTTAATCGTATCCAAATAAAGGTCCAACGCTTTCCTAACTTAACAAAGTAGCATTGGATTCAAAGGAGATCTACTTTAATTAATATAATATTAATGTATTAATGTAACAAAAGTTTTATTTGCTACTCAAAAACTACTGCATAAAACTTAACGATATAAAATTAGTAATTTATTCTTTGACTGTTGTTTTCTATCATCATCTCACATCTCTTCATTGATCCGATACAGTTAATTAGAACGCTATTCTAATTCGGAATTCTATCCCATTCTTCCGCCATATTAATATTAATATACTGCTCTAATTCTGAAAGATTTTTAGGCATACGCATTTCTACACTTCTTTTGACAATAACCTAAAGATTTTCGATTGGGTTTAAGTAAAGTCTGGACTACTGGAAAATTTTCGCTAAGAAATGTCCTTGAGCACCTGACTTGTATGCCATGATGTTTCTAAAGCCAAATGGAGAAGTTTTTAAAATCCTCCCCATGCTGTACTGGTCATTCACCCTTATACCATTGAGTTATTGTATTTCTGAATAACTGAAAGGCAGTTTCATCATGAAAATAATGTAGTCTCCCGATTATCATTGAGATGTCTGGTTCCCCAACTAAAACGAGCTTCTTTATGAGCAACAGTAAGCATAGCCGTCTTTAGGGGCAGACTTTTTTGTAACCCAATCTTGCCAAATGTCTTGAAATTGTCATATGAGATACATGACATTGTTCGTCTAAATTTCTGAGCAAGGTTTTCACATCCAATCTTTGTTCTTTTGTGCATTGCCAGATCACAACATCCCGAGTCTTTTTGTCGTGAATTTCTTGCAGCTGTTGGAAATTAATCCTAATGACGCGTACATAGTTTATCCGAAAAAATCATTGCACCAGAAGGTGTGCATTTATCACTATCTCTTGTGGACACCCCAGATTGATAAAAGGAAAAAGGAATAGGCTCTGTATCAACGTTACAAAGAGAAGGATAATCAGCTCTTTCCACGGCCGCTTTGTTACAGTTACCAGACTCGTACATTTTACTTAACTTTAGGCTTTTCCCATGAGCCTTGGAGAAGAATTCGTTTTTGGATTACAACGCAAATATTGCTCTTGATTCGTGTGTGGTAACTTTCTTGGGACGACCACTTGCTAACTTTCTTGAATTATTTCAGTTTTTTTAGAATAGATATATAAAACAATTGTAAAATATCGTGAAATCTCACTTACATTTTAGCATTGCATATGCCGAGGTAGTTGACATTGTGATGCCAGTCCTAGAATATATTTCCCTTTGCAGACGTGCTTCCATTTAGCAACAATTCTTTATCAGAAGACGTCATGTAAAATATGACGCTCGTTGCTCTTATTTTTGGAAAAGCTTGTTACATTGTATAATAGATTTGTGCGTCTTAATTATTGTCACTAGATCATTTATGACGTCATTGTAGTACAGTATGTTGCAGCACGCCCATGTGTCAGATTAAAACGAATGATAACTTTTAGAATGTTTTAGCTTCAATATTAAATCTTGTATGCATAGCAACAAGCGTCTTTTACACGTGCTCAGGCAATCTTTATTCCAAGAATCTTTTTTACTCGTTGATATAATCCAAACCAAACCACAGCTTATATCTCATTTTTTGATGCTTTAATCTGCCACACCCCACATGTTGACAGTAACTCAAAAGTCAATGTCACGCGCTTAGCATCATCGCCCACAGTCATTATGTCTTATTGGCGGTGTCTGGATACTAGCCCAGATGAGTTGAGGCTGGACACTACCCTCAAATGTGGTCAAGCGTTCCGTTGGAGACTCTCAGGACCCGACGAATGGTTGGTATAATATCGATTGATAGTAAGAATTTAAATATATTTTTAACATTAATATGTAGGTCATGCGCATTCAAAGGAAAATTGATATCAATACGCCAAACAGGTAATGTGCTATTTTATTCGTATCTACCAATTTACAACACACACTGTATATTCGCTCATTCCACCTGCATTTTTTCCCTCTCGACACAGAAACAAGTGTAGAATACAGGTCATACCCAACTACAACAACGGACATTGGACTCTTCCTCAGAGAATACTTCCAATTACACATCAATCTCTCCGATTGCTACAAACGATGGAGCAAAGCTGATAAACACTTTGCAAAGATTGCCGGGGGGTTTAGGGGTATCAGAATTCTTAAGCAGGACCCAGTGGAAAATTTATTTTGTTTTATATGTTCGCAGAACAACAATATCAAACGGATCGAACAAATGGTAAGAGAAGATAGGAAAGGGTGGGTTTCGTGGATGGAATTGGATGAGATTATTAAAAATCTATGTGACCATCTTACGTCGACATCAACCTATCAATCTAACATTGCCTTGTACTTTTTTCGCTCACCTCTCAACGTTCTATTCGCAAAGACTTCTACCCTCTGCGAAAGATATGGGAAACCAATTCACACTCACAATTCGCATACGTACTATGACTTTCCCCTCCTCTCTTCACTCTCCCACGCGTCTTTAGAAAGCGAGCTAAGAGATTTGGGTTTCGGATATAGAGCAAAGTACATCGCAGAGACAGCCAAACTTTTGGAAAAAAGAGGAGAGGATTGGCTGACGGGATTGAGGACGTGTGGATATGAAGAGGCTAAAGAACTTTTGACTCAGCTATCGGGGGTGAGCGTAGAAGAGATGTGTATTTTTGGAACTTGGGGTATTCAATGAAACTAATTTGATCCTTCAGACGTTAACTTTTTTCTTTCTTTCCTCTTCCGATCCACTAGGTTGGCCCTAAAGTCGCGGATTGTGTGGTAATTTGTCGATATAGCAATCTGACTTTGAGTAATTATCTTCGTTCGTAAGATCATCCTGTCTCATAGAGTCGTATAACGCGCACGCACACGCACACGCACATTCTTACTCGCAGCTTCTAATGTCCCTCGACAAACCAAATGCAATACCGATAGACACTCATGTCTGGCAAATTGCAAAGCGATCATATGGTTTCTCATCATCTGCTTCATCAAAGACGCTTACACCGCGGATGTATACGGAGATAGCAGAGTACTTTAGACGATTGTTTGGAGAGTATAGCGGATGGGCACATTCTGTGAGTATCAGGAAAAAGAATATAAGAGTTAGAAGCAAGTAGTTGCATTGGGATGATGGTGGGGAGGGGTAGGGTACAACAAAGTGTAATCTCACTTTTACCATATTCTGTTCTACCGACGAAATGGTTTTATCGCGTTCGGTCCCACGCCATGTTTTGTTAATAGGTGTTGTTTACGGCTGATTTGAAGGCATTCGAGAATAGACAGGATGTTGATAAGGCTCTGAATGGAATGACAAAATCGAAAAAGAAGAAGAGAAAAGCGGATAGTCAAAAAATAGACAAGGATATTGAAAAGATTAGCCGAGATTTCGAGAATCTTGAAAAAACCAGCGCGAATGCAAATAGTGGATCTAGTGAAATCATCGATGCTAGTGATAGTATAAATGCTGATAAAGCGTTGAGACGCAGCCGTAGATTGAGAGTGCAATAAAGTGTGCTTACGGACATGATGATTAAAAGTACGTATGCAAGAATAAGAGAGATGATTCGTATTGTAAATAAAAAGTTGCTGCATGAATAAAACACAAAAACTTATTAAGCTATAATGAACGATACTAACTTAGCCAAGCATTCCAAATGGTAGGATAATAAATTAATTGATGTGACTAATGATAACTGCAAGTTACACCCACGTCCCTCAAACAGGTGCTTGGTATTTGACAAATAACGAAGCGGAGGTAGGCCCTGCTGTGGGAAATTGCTGATTGTGGGTAGATCTCAGCGCGGACTACCATAACTAAACCCTTGCGCAATGGCTTCATCATCACTGTTTGTTATTACAGAGGGTTGTCAACCAAACATTGTGCTAAAAATAAATGGACACTAGTTAATTTCAGCAATTCTCCGAGTGGCTGCTAAAAATATCTTTATTGTGATATAAGTGAAGGTTGTACTGTATGTGACATTGTACCCTTTTGAGATAGAGTAACTTTGTACGAGTCACAAGAACAATGATAACTGCGTATAATGAATGGCGCACATCTCCTCGACCCCCTCGCCTCCTCCTTATCTTATTCTCATACCTGAACTGGATTAGCTTAACTTGTTAATGCGATGGGCATCGTTTGTTTACTATTCAGCATCCGTTAAACCAAACTAGTCGTCCATACTAATAACTGCCTTGAAGCCCTTTGACTTGGCGATTTCCGAGATGTTATGGAATATAGCGCGAGTAGATAAACAGTAAATACATTAAAGGAAATCGATGACGAACAAGAGCAATCGGGAAAGCCACGCATCATGCGGTAATGGGTAGTTTACCAGGCACTCAATGCTTGTGATGATAACATGGTTCAACAGACAGCAACATGCCGATTACCATCTATTTTTAGAACAATAATTAGAACGTACAAAAGTAGATGTTATTGTAACGAGTAACAAAAAAGGAAAGGGAGCAAGATACAAACAATAGATAAGTGAAGTGATAATCCAAATAGGTTAAACTGCAAGATAATCGAGGGTATTACCTGTATTTACAAGTTATCAAAATCCATTGGGCCTAAAACAAGTGTTCGGCTTTTGTATTTGGGGTCCCCTATTGCAAGTTATACTCTTAATATCCATAATGTCAATCCATTTTATCTTGAATGCATTGTTGGTGAAAAATGCATAGACGCAGAATGGTTTTCCATTGAGGAGAATGGTTTCCCATTGAAGAAGAATGGGTTTCCATTGTAGAAGAACCGAGTCTAATAATAAAATCGTATTTTTACTGGCCGTTCATTGATATACCATTGTTGACCTTACTTTGAAGGCTTTATGCACATTTTTAGACGGTAACAAACACCGCATACAGACATGCAAGCCTTTTCACCGGTATGTCCGATTACCGATTTGTGGAAATTTACACATCAACGCAAGTGTTTACATATGATCGAGAGACAAGGTTTGAGGCATTCTAAGAGGGAAATGAATTAACTTTTAACAAATGCACAAATGCATGCTGTAACCAAATCAGAGATTTCAGGTGTAACCTTATTGAATAGTTCGCTCATGGCCACAATGGTCTTTGCAAACGGCTTGGAAACCGTTCGTTCGTTAGTCACAAAGGTAAGTTATGGGATAGCACTGTCTCGCATTCCAGTTTGTATTAATGCGCTATGGCTTACAAAGACGAATAAGTCCAATTGGGTAATTATAACTGACGAAAGTTTTCAGATATTGAAAAAAGAAAACGTTTCTATTTAACCGTACAGTGAACATTAAACAGTGAACATTAAACAGTGAAATGGATTCATCGGGAGGATTTTTATTCTTACTGCCATCCTTTAAACGGGAAAATCGGAATGCGCTAGTCTTGCTCACTTTCAGCTGATATAGACATTCTTCAAGCAAAGCGTTTTGACAGCTTATCAGTGGCTTCGTTTTGAGTTTTGCTGCATTTATTCTTGTCGAAATAAGTAAAAACGAAATGCTTGTGGCACAGTCAATATGTGGGGCGTGTTGCATAAAAATTGTGGATTGGGGGGGTTAAACGCCACAAACAGATCTGTTCTTACCCGAATTGGGATTGTAAATAACGGAAGATTTCAGTTTATTATTCCCTTCTCCTTAACCGAGCGTGCTAATCAGATCCAATTGCTTATGTTTTCCTCCCATTTTCAAATCACGTCACGCATTCTCGAAGAATCCGTCTATGAATAGCCTTCAATGACACATGCTCCTTGAATTACAAGAGCTGAAGGGCGCAGGGGTTAAAACCAGTTACTATTTATTGCAAATGACGAAGACATTACTAATGGCAAGAATGGGAGATGTTTGTCACGATTATCCACAATTACGTATGGATACCAGGATGACAAATACGAATATGCAAGTTTATCAGAGAACGAAGAGACTTGTTTTGGTAAGACCCAATTTAACGAAAAATGCAAATAGTGTCTACTCTGTCTTAGCTATTAAACAATCCGTTTTCTGCAAGAGTTTGTATAATTTGGCGTTAATATTAATATAGACATATGGTTATGTATGAAACTCTATTCAACAGACAATTATCTTTGGAGTTTTAAATAAGTTAACAAGGTCAAGTTGTAAAGCGAATAATATGAATTAAGTGAAATTTTAAGACTTGTAAGAAACTTGTATTGTACTGCGCAGAGTATATCGGAATTATGGCCAGTTCGATGTACAAGGCAAGTAAACTGACGATCTAAATAGTGTAAATGAGCCATTGGGATTGACAAGGTGATGTTATCCTGTATAATGTACTGTATAATAAACGTCAATAGAAACAAAGACGTAGCAGTTGTTCTATTAATAACAACGCCCAAATTCGGTATTGATGGCCGTTTTTTTTTAAAGTTTAACATTCCAAATTTGGTCGAGCTGCGTTACAATAATTTCTCCCGACTTAATAAAGTATTGTTAGGAATCCACCTTTCAAAGCGACTAATCTAATCGATGGTACGCTGAGTCGACAGTTTACCGCACGGACGTTTGTCAAGACGTCTAACAAGCGAATCTATACACATATCTATCTACATACTTGGTTCGCAGTTGGCAAGGTGAAAGAGATTTACGGTAGTCATAGCGATACGTGTGCGCAAAATAGGCTCGTAGGATATTGTGGGAACTGCCAATTAGACAAAGTATTCGCATTTTATTTGTTATTGTCTACAATTAGAACAAACTTTTACGTAACTGTGCGTAGAACTAGCAGTTAGAATCAAGTTCTACGATATAACTATCCCCGTTCGACATATCAACGGTTACTGAAAAGCGTGCAATTCTAAAGTATAAATAAAATAGTATATGCTCAAATAACAAAGTCAAAATGCTTGATACTCTTTCTTTAATCCCATTCCAATCCACATTGACGTTAGCCAATATAACTAATAGCAATAGACTATTACGGTAATATCGCATGACAATACTAATCGACTAATGTTATAATATGTTCAGAGTGGGACAATATATTAAACATTATTTATACGCAACTATTGCAATAGATTTTACTCACACAGTCATCAACTCCCTAACTTTACCATATCACAGTCACACGTTAACATGCGATAAAAATAGCACATTATTAAAGTTGGGTTATACCCAAAGTCTTGACTTGGTAAGGATTGACAAGTTGATGTGACTATTGACTATGGACTATCGCTGAGCCTATTAATAGATTCTGTACAAAAAGTGATATTCTCTGTTTACACTACTATTTATACAGTTTCCCCAAATTAGGCAATTGCCATTAAAGCCACACCCACCTTCAAACATATATACGCCTCCCGACATCTCCAACCTTTCAAAAACAACAAAAAAAGTGATAGTTTTTACTAGTAGAGTGTGAAGCGGACTTTGAAAATAATTCATTCGAGCATTTAGTACATAACAAACATTATACACGGAAACACAAACACACGCATTGCATAGAATATTATAGCAATAGTAGACGTAAATACCAATAGCATTTATACACAAATCATACACTCAACTCAATTACAATCAACAGACATGTCTAGCGAACAACCGCAAAGATCAGAACTTCGCTCTCGTATTCAGCAGCGCCTACAACAACGCACCGACACAACCACCAAATCTTCGCCGAAAACCTTCAATCAACTCCCCCCATACCTCCAAAACGTTCTCCCCGACAACTACACTTATATCATCAAATCATACAAAGAACTCCCCTTGTGCACTTTCGATGGCGCACCGAATGCTTCGTTTGATGCACAATTCTACATCAACATTGCCTCGATAGACGAGATAGAGGCATGGCGACAGGCATTCCATACCAAAACCGGAACAATATTTCGAATCACCAGAGCAGACAAGGTGAAAGGAATCAAGGTGATCTATCACAAAGACTTTCACTGCAGACATGCTGACATTGCCGCCATCAAGTACATGCAAAAGACCTATGCCCAAAAGGCCGGTCAGAGGAGGAGTAGAAATACAAACTGTCAGTGTCTAGCAAAGATTCGGTTGGAGAAATCGAGATTGTCGCTCTCACACCCTTGCGAAGTGAGGATGGTGTATAACCACAACCATCGAGTGGAACCAGACCAATCGAAAAATAACAACAACATTACCACCACGACCTTGAACTCTCATATAATGTCATCTACTCTAGTTCCCCCGCCGTTCTTGCATGAAACTTCTCCGCCCTCCATCGGTACCACTCCGCTTGGCACGCCTCTGATTGGGACTCCGAGCGATACGACCACTGTCAGCGCCCAGAGCTCGCCTAGGCAAGAATTTGCCGATTTCGGTTATGGATTAAGTCATTCAAGTATGGATCAGAAGTGTTTAATGAATGCTGATGTTTTTGAGACTTGTAATCGGAATACCAACCAAATGTTTTCTTTTTCTACTGTAAATAATTCTAATCATATCAACCAATCTCGCGATGGCATAACTTTTCTTCAACCGACCATTACCACTACTGACACTGACAACACTACTACCTCGACAAATTTGCTTCCTTCTCTTTCTTCAACTCTGCAATCTTCTCTACCATTTTCTCATACATCGACATCTACCACTCCACTTGTTCAACTTCCCATATCTACATCGACATCTACATCACCACTTCTTCCTTTTTCTCAACCACCCATTTCTACATCGACATCTACTACTCCACCACTTCCCACAACTAACAATCGTTATCACTCTCCACCTACTTCTCAAAAACTCTTAACAGCTCTCACTCAATTCGCTCGAGAAACCGAAGCCGACATTCTCGCTGCAGACCCATACTATAACAATTCGCTCTACAAGTTCTTTACTGTGCAAAACAAGGCCAGATCCCACTCGCTTGAAATGGCTGCTCAATTCTTTGATTCTTTCTCGTATATTCCAGCCTATGAAGAATATCCTGGAGCGGGCATGGGAATAGAATTGTTAAGCGGTGCTGACTATCTTGGAATGCAGTATCAACAGCCGCAGCCGCAACAAGATCAAAAGACTTATCAGTCGTATGACTTTTGTCAAGAGAGCAACGCAATCTTGGATCAACAGTATCAACAATATCAGAGCGATCTTTCTCAGGGTTCGGACCCTTTTGCCATCTCGCGAAAACGCAAACATTTCGAATTGGGCAGCAGCTATTTTGATATGCCCCAACCAAGGCGCAAGCGAGATTGCCTGTCGGGAACCGAGAGAGCGTCACAATTAAATGTGACAAGCGAGAATGAAGTTGACAGACTCGGGTTGGGATATCTTTAAAGAGTGTGAGAGACGGGAACATTCAGATCATGGTTGGGATTTTTTTTTATTTTTTTTTTGTACATTTTTTTTTTGGAGGGACTCCCACACAAACTTTGTAAATGAGGTTCCGAGGCGAAGATTTGTATATATATACAGTATATAAAATTTGCCCGAGAGACTTTGTTTTTATTGTAGATAGATTTAAAAAGAAATGGACTTTTTTTTCTCTCTCTAGTTTCCTCGTTTATCACAAAAAAAGAACAACATCAAAGACTTTTTAAAAGTAACATTACGTTACGTTGTTTGACTGAACTTTTGGACTTTATATTTCTATCGTTTTGCATATTTTATTTCTACCATTTTCATTCAATTTTTGTATAGCTTATAACGTATATAATCCTATCTCTGTCTTTTTTTTTTTTTTTTTCTCTTTTTTTTTTCTGTTTATATTTGTAAATTTCTCAATTCTACCTTTTTTTTTTCTTTTCTTTCTTTAGCGAATCCTTTTTGTACAAAGATTTCCCCTTTTTTTTTTCTTCTCCGAACCCATTCTTTTTCTCTTTCCCCCCTTTTTTCTTTTGCATTCCATTTTTGCATACTTACTTTTTGCTTTTTTGGGACATAAGACAATTAAGTTAACATACATTTCAGACTTGATAGACAAAAACATTCTATGCTTGTTGTGCAAAGTTTTAAATGCTTAGATGAATAATAAATAAATAAAGATAAGCGGTTGTGCCATAAACGAAAAAGTAGTGTATTACAAAGTCATTGTATGGAATACCGTAAATGATAGGTTGACATGTTTGGAAAGAATGACGACTATGAGTAGTTACGTGTGTACCTTATCGTAATATATATGGTTGGTGTGACAATGATCAGTGTGCGTTTATTATTATACTTTTACTAAAGCGACGGGATTCCCCTTGGCAAATATCCGAGAACAGAGATGGGGACTCACAATGACGTTTCTGCGGAATACGGGATAAGATTGATGGCGAAAAACACCCGTCTCATGACCCGCTGCTATTAATAAGTAAATGTTATTTCGCATTACTAATGCCAAGAGACCACAATTCTTGTGCCAAGTAGACGAAATCTATTGTCACTCCAAAGTTGGTATGATTCAGCTGGCGTTGTGATAACTTGGAATAAACGTTTCCAACATTTCCAAGCATCACACAATTACGAGAGATATCTTTCTTGTCTTCTTTACAATCGTATATACTGTATATCCGTAATACGTAATCAATATTTTGTGGGAGTTTACTTAATTAGTTTAACCAATTGGCTTTGAACTCTTACAAAGTTTATCGACGTTTTCATAAACAATACGTGTGGCTAATAATTGATCGGCATGGCACGTTGATCAAAAAGTCGGAGATTGGTTTCTATTATTCGTCTTGATATAGCAGTAATTCTAACACTCGTAAAGGCACCATTCTACCCTGGAATGCACAACCCTAGTGTTCTGTATGACTGTGATGACTGTGGCGATGTAATCGAATTGCCAACTAAGTTTTATCTTGATGACATTGAAAGGCGCAGTTTCTGTGATGTAGAACGGTTGTATAATAAATACGTTGCACACACGGGATCTCCGTTCTATAAATATATAATAAATTTAGTACAGCGGGTCCGTGCGAGGGCTATTTCGGGAGAATTGCGTGTAACATCTTGGGTCACAAAGTTATTTTTGGAGTTCTGGCTGTGGCTTTGATTTTAAGGTTTTTCAGGTGGGAGGCTTGAACACGGGAAAGGAGGTTTAATGAATTGGAAACCTCGTGAGCAAGTACTGAATAATTACCAGTAGTACATAATTATAATAAACAAATATAGTCCTACCTCCAGAATTATATCGCGCATGTGTGTCACACTTGATCATATTCAGTGGGTAGGCATTAGCGTTAGTTATAGTTAGGTATATACATGGATGGACCAAGTCATTTATTTTATTATTGCCCTGATTTACGGGGGTTTGCGTTCCTTTATTTGAAAGTGATCCTGCATTAAAAATTGTTGCCTGATTTACTATTACGCCTGATTTATCCACACTACTGTTAATCATGGCCCGTTCTGACAAATGATCAACATATCTAGCACAGACGTTATATATAGAAATGGCATGTGTTGTTGCAAGTTGTAATGTAATTTAATGTTGTCATACGAGTGATATATATAGTTAAATAAATTCGCTCAACATAATTAATATTAATATTAAGGGATATAAACGAGGTTACGCTCTTAATAGATTACTTAATGCATATAGATCGCTACACGTATAGGATTGTTGAGATCGGGATGCGAGTGGGAGGGGGAGATATAACCGAGGTACGACTGTACACATAGGAATACATGTTTATCATCGATTCTGTTCCAATTCCGATCGACCAAGTCAATGCATCTATCGTCGATGACATAAAGAAGGTAAAGCTTTGAACTGCCATATTAGGATAAGCTCGGCTTAAATTAGCAAGCTTGTTTGTGTTAAATAATGATGCACCCCGCATGAGATAAGTTACCTGCACCCTTCTGTTCTTCCATGCAACTCAAATCTCAATTATTATTATGGTAAACAACACATGTCTGCACTTGGAGTTTACTGTAAAGTTTTACCTTGATAAAGTTTTAGCAGACAGAAATAGCGTATCTTAATCCTGAACTCTAATTTTGTCGGTTTACATCATCTGCTCATGGTTACTCACCATTCAAGGTCGTGTAAATGTTTGTATTTATTTTAAAAGAAACAAAAACCCTGAATTGGGATTAAAAACGTGAGACAATTGAATTTTCCCTTACACTAAATTATTAGTTGTAAAGACCTTAATTTAATATCCATGTCCATTCTTGGTAACGTTCTCAGATTAATGTTTTCGTCACATAGGCTGATTTAAGGTTACGTTAAGGGTTTTTTCCCAAGGCATTTAAACAATCCTTTTATCAACCTTCGGAAAAGAATTCTCCTAACGAATTTAACATGGGAATTCTTTGACTTGGTTCTGGAAATGAGCTTGATTCTTAAGTTGTGGAAACAAAGTTTTTTTTTTTTTTTAAGTAGGCGAATACAACACAAGAGACCATGTACTTTCCATATGGAAAGAAACCATCATCTTCTAAATTGGCGGATAGAATTCTGCCATATGTTCTGAACGAGAAAGAGAAGAACGAAAATTATAGTTTTCATGACAAACGGTATTTGTAGTATCAAATACCATGTCCAAATGCAAGCGCTAGCTGGTTGATAATACACGTAGGTCAACCGAATCTTCTAACAGCAAAAGTCTTATTATGGCGTCTAGAATTTCAGACAAACAAACAAATATAAAGTTTTCGATAATAATAAATTTGTTCCTTAAACGTAACCCATAATGGGTTAAACTAGTCCTATCTTTATTAAATCGTACTTGCATACTCTGCATGCATGAGTGCTTAAATTTTAAGTTGAGTTGCCGTGGAGACGCGCAATAAAGTGATATTTTTATACTCGAAGAATTGATTGCCTCAAAAGGGATAGTTTCGAAAGGCATCAAACTAGTATCTATCAGAAGACTAGTAATACGGTTATTTTTAGTGATTATCAACTTGGACAAGAAGGAACTGTGTGCTTCAGGGTCTTGATAGGCCGATGTGTGTGATAGACTGCATAAGCTTTATTATACTCTCCCTCTAAATGCTCGTCCCGATCTCGAGGCTTGATACTTGAATGCACTCACTAGATTCTGCAAATGTGAGAATACATTCTCTTGATGCACATGATAGTATTGACGGGTAATTTATATAATCTGGTAGGACTTTGCAACGTTTGTTTCAAACATTAAATAGTAAGTTGTACTTGGTATTTCTTCTGTTGCCAAACATTGAACTTGACACCAGTATACGACCCATTTTCATAACGCAGATGTGTTATTGAAATGGATAGGCTTCCCAGTTATCATATATAGGTTTAATACAAAAAAAGTGTTTGGAAACAGTACATGGGCTATTTCTGTAAAAAAGGGGAAGAGGTATATGACCAAGCGTGTGCTAACAATATTTCGAATTGGGTCAAGTTCCGACTTGGGTCAGAAACATAACCATGTATATAGTAAGATATTGGACCATGCATATCTACATCATGATGCCAAGTATGGTATGCTCAATCAATACACGTTGGTGTGATATTGTTATATTTCACAAGCCAATTCAATTTCTGTTTTCCTCTATTAGCACTCGTCGCTTATTTTTGACATAGTATAAAATGTTATTTAAGAAAGTAAATTTCTTATATAAGTATGGTAGCACTTTTAACCAGAAAATACAAAAAACTTGCAATTTGTCGATAGCAGCGAAAGCCATGAACCGCAATCTACTTTTTCTGTTCTTTGTGTTGACCGCAATTTCAGCAATCAATGCCGTTCCGCACCCGCTCAAAAAAAGAAGTACCGAATTTGGAGAATGTCCTCTAGTTCCTGGCCAAAAACTTACACCATCAGTAACAGTATCGCCAGATCCTATCGTTGCTGGTCAACCCGTTGAATTTTCGATTTCTGAAGTTGAGAGTGGTTTACTTTCCGCGGACGTACCAGTTGTGATTGCTTTCTTCGAAGTCGACGGAATCCCAATACAGTTTCCCACCACTGTCATAAGTAACATTGACGAGCCTATTTCAGTTAAAGCGCCGTCATCCTTACCAGACAGTTATGTCATAGTAGTCGGATTTGCGGACATCTCATCAAACCTAGAATTACAATCTTACTGTGCACTGGCTCCAGTCGGCGTATCATCTGAGCATGTGTCAATCAGTTATGTCGACCAAGTCTTCTGATAACCTAATAGTAATTACATTTTTATGTATTTGCAATTAATATAATGTTCAATATATATATATTAGCAATAGCATTAGTATAGTATTAGTATTAGTATAGTATTAGTATTAGTATAGTATTAATATCGAAACATATGCCGGATAGTTGATAGATTAGTACGCTGGATTAACATGGCGTGTAAACATGTCTGATACTCTAAGTAATGGACATGTATACTTTAATGTATAGAATCAGCAGTATTAATAGTGAATGGCATATTAATATTGTAGTTTTAGCGCTGGGGGTTAATACTAATATAGTATACCGTAATTGGCAAGACGATCATCACCTGATGTTATCATTCATTACATTAATATTAACGTTAATGTCTAATGTCTCCCCATTCATAATGAATAAATTGCAATGATCTTCAACCTGCATGTGATAAGTAAATTACATTTCGAATGATGATGTGTTAACCGTTAATCGCTTAATTTTTTGTTTTGACTTGATGTGGTCTTATTATTATCCAACAATGCTTTGAGTCAACCGAATGGACATATCCCGGTATCTCAAAAAATGCAACAACTACAGGTACTGGTTTTAACCAGTGTGCGTATATCTGTATTGGGGAAATGAATGATTATACGCCGATTTTGCATACATACATATACAGTAATATAGCGCTCACACCAGAGGCAGAATTTATTTGACAGATAATTGTCACGCATTTTGATTTCCGTGGAGATGGCCGTTTTATTATCGTAATAATAGAAAATTTGATGGATTTTGATCGGAATTGATGCAGTAATGTAAAATGATAGAATCAATATCAATTTTGTTTAACCCTCTAGTATATTTACAAAGACAACGGGACGTATCAAAAAAATTTGAATTGCATGGAATTACAAGTGTCTACCCATGAACTTGACCGCGATTCATGTGTTTGCATGTTTCATGCGCGTAGGCTTCATATAAGATTGCACGTTTATGCGCGTAGGCTCCATATAAGATTGCATGTTTTATGCATGTTTTCGGTTCAGCCATTCAAATACCGACAACCATAAACATATTTAAAGACATTATCCCCAAAACTCTTTTAACCATTGCAATGTTTTGCTCATTTGAAAATCCAAATCGTAAACACTCCCCTCAATGCTAACATCACCCCCACCACCACCGCTGCCGCCGCCAAAACCATCACCAAAAAGGGTCATACAAAAGGAGGTCCTCAGCTCGGCAACCTTCGAATAACTCGTCAGCTTCTACGAACAAACGCGTTTTTTTATTTACAAGTCACAAAAAAGTTTATTTGCAAACCACCATTTTTTTTGAGACACACTGTATATGCATCGTTTTATGAAGTACCAATTCTTATCCAATGTAAAAAGAAGTTTCAGTTGGAATTGTTAGACAATTAAAAGAAACGTTAACAAATACAAATCAATTAGGATGTATTGTATCAAAGAATGGTTTTTCAAAATCAGCAATTCTATATGCTGCAAATGAATCTCAAATTATTTTAACTTCTGACAACAAGATTAATTTACGAAAAACACAAGAGTTCTAACTTGGAAATAATGAGGAATTTAAAATATACAATTTCATTACTATGACTGGGATTTCTTACGAGTAAATATTATTATTCCATTATTTATAAATAATTATGTACAACAACATAAAAAAGAAATAAAAAACATAAGATAATCCTTCCTCTTACGCGACTCCTCAAGTCTATTATATTAAAAAGGCAAGTCATTATAACCTCCATAACCACAGATTTGATGAGCTTTCTGTTCCTCATACACAGAGAGTGTGTATCAACATAAACATAATTGCATTGAGGACAACAAACTTAGTTATAGAAGGGTGTTGCTGCTACTGTACATGACTTGAGATTGAATGAGGAGAGAATTCGAGGAATTATTGCACAGTTAGATGGGTAATTCAATGTTAGGTTGATTCGATGGCAAGACTTAGTAACTTGAAACGCGCAAGATCCAGTCTTTGCCAGGACAAGTTACCTCGCATCTCTGCTTACGAGGCTTTCAGAACCCGGTGTTTCTTTTTTGTTTTTTCTTGGTGAAGTTTGTACATGGCGTGGTGTGGAAAAAAATAATCTTATCGCCAGAACAACATCCTTGCTTCAGAATCTGGTGTACGTGGCGTGGTGTGACTGAGTCGTATTGGGTCTGCCGCATCAAGACTGGGCGATAGTATCCCCCGCCATACCCGCTCATCACTAAACTCGTTGATCCACTGACTATTCACTTCTTTTCGAAAGTACTGGTAAAGTCTTTTTGTTGTTGTCGGTATTTGTAAAAGTCTACCGGATTTGCGTCATTGAAGTAGGGGCTCCAAGTATCGTTCGCTTACGTGTTTTATGCCGAGTTTTATGCGATATGAGAAATGGCTATAGAAAAAAGATTTCGGATATTAATTTACTAGTACAGTTGAAGCTCGTTTTATTTGACACCGGTAATAGATATAAATCGTCGTTGTTGTCACGCTGTTCCTTGAACTAAAGCGATGATTTCATCACCGTTTATGTCAAATCCCTCCAGAGAAAGATGAACAAAAAGCAGTTGAATGGTGTCAAAAAGCACTGACCATTGCACAATCTAATCTTGCTGTTTCTCGATGGCTGTAAGAGTTTTTAATTTTCTTCCCTTTTTACTACCACCTTTATTAGAGTTAACTACGGTAGATTCCATTTTGCAATATCGCGAAAATTTTTTACAAGACGTGTAAATTTTAGTTCTCTAGTGACATCATTCTTATGAATAATTACGTTATAACGTATCGAACTTGCTGTAACACAACGTTCTTAACCAATAGAAAGAACGGAGACCGACTTATCGAGGTATATACAGTTTGGCCTTATTATTATCGAGAAATTATATAGATTATCGAATATTTTTAAATAGTGAAAAAAAAGGAAGACATTTGGCCGAATTATCGGGAAACCGACTGCTATCTTATCATAATAAATAATGGGAATTTTCTCACGTGCATTAAATTTCTCTCAACAACTTGACCATGACGACTCCAATAGTATTGAAAAACTTTATTGGAGGGAAGACGCATACTATTCAGAACAAAGAATACATAGACAGTGTCAACCCGGCTACTGGCAAAGCATGTACAAATCTCAAATATGCTATCGATCCCTCGGTTAACATACTTCTCCTTACACCGTCTGCTTGCACATAATTGTCAACCAGGTCCATGCGAAAATCCCCCGCTCTTCACAAGAGGATGTAAATCAGGCCGTCTCTGCCGCCCTTGCCGCCTTTCCCGCATGGTCTAAAACGTCACGAGCCGAGCGCTCGAAATATCTTTATACTATAGCAAATATCCTCGAATCACGCATGGAAGAATTTGCGGCTGCTGAATCGAGAGACCAAGGAAAGACCATAACATTTGCACGGATGGTGGACATACCACGAGCAGTGTATAATTTTCGATTCTTTGCAGAGAACATTTGCCAGACTGAAGAGAAGGCAACGATGTTGGATGGATTGGCCTTGAATTACGTACAGAGATGGCCAGCGGGAGTTGCTGGATTGATTTCACCGGTACAAGTTGGGATAATGGTGATGGGTTACGTTTGGATTAGGAAAGTGTAATGAAGCTAATCTGGCCGTTTTTATCTGCGGAATCCTGTGCAATTAGTGGAATCTGTAAGTGTTTGTATCAAAGTGAATCATACATGATAGTAACATCTACTAATCGTATTTCACTCAGGCCTTTGTATCTTCTTACGTGGAAGATCGCGCCTTGTATTGCTGGTGAGATTTTGTCTCGTGTTAACAAGGCTAGAAAATATAGTGTTAATGATCTACAAACGCGTACACTTTTGCAGCCGGATGTACTTGTGTTTGCAAACCAAGCGAATTCACTAGTGTTACTGCATACAGTAAGCTTTCATATTCTGCTTTTTACCTAAACTTTATTCAGCTATGTCTAACATTGAACTTGTGCTAGTGTTATGTGACGTCATAAAAGAAGCCAAATTGCCTGACGGGGTCGTCAATATGGTGTTTGGAAGTGGTATGTTCATGCATAGTTTGTAGCTATAATATTACTGGATACTGAATCACGTGCATAATTGGAAAAGGTCCCGAGGTCGGAGAAGCCTTGGTAAATCACCCGAAAGTGCCTTTGATATCTTTCACGGGAGGTATGTTGTAAAGACATGCGTTGCCACAAGCATGCGTCAGTAGAATCGCTAACAGTATCGCTTTCTCTGTGAAGGAACCGCGACAGGTCAAAAGATCATAGCCAATAGTGCCAAAAACTTCAAGAAATTATCCTTGGAACTTGGTGCGTATCAGCTTGACATGATGATATGCTTGTATGGATAATGCTATTCATATTGCGCGTCGATACTCGATATTAGGTGGCAAGAATGCGAATGTTGTATTTGATGATTGCAATTTCGACAAAGCTATCGAAGGCAGTATTCGGGCAGCTTTTAGTAATCAAGGAGAGGTGAGCCCATGGAACAATTGCTCGTTGAGGGTTGCTTCATTCGTTTTCGCAATTTATTTCGCACCACTCGTTATCTTTCTTTGCGCATACGCATTCTTACTACGTTTTTACTTTATCGCCTTTCAAGATCTGCCTCTGTGGTTCACGAATATTTGTTCATTCTTCGATCTACTCGCAGTTTCTTGACGCGTTTGTTGAGAAAGCAAAAGCCCTAATTGTCGGTGACCCAGCTGATAGTAAAACGCAAGTTGGGGCATTGAATTCCGAGCAACATATGCAAAAGGTTTTGGGTTATATCGAACTAGCAAAGGAAGAAGGAGGAAACATCGTTTGTGGGGGAAATAAAAAAGTGTTGGAGGGAGAGTTAAAGGATGGATATTTCGTGGAACCGACCGTCATTACTGGGTGAGTAGAGCGTGAGAAGATGAAGCTAATTGTGGAGGAGGGAAATAAAATAGTGAACAATTGTACGATTTGACATTTATTAGGTTGCCTCCATCGTGTCGAGTAGCACAAGAAGAAATATTTGGACCCGTATGGTTCTTTCATTTTTGCTTCATTTCCGCTACATTCTCTATACATATACTCTTAAATCTTTGATCCCACTCGCAGGTAGTAACCATACACCAATTTACAACAACGGATGAAGCCATATCATTTGCCAATGATTCACAATACGGTTTAAGCTGTTCAATCTGGACAGAAAATATCCGTCGAGCGCGTCACGTTGCAGAGTCTATTCAAGTAGGAACCGTATGGGTGAACTGCTGGATGCTTCGTGATCTGAGAATGCCATTTGGGGGATCGAAAAGGAGTGGTGAGTAATACTGGATTTGAAATGCGCCAGATGGCGTAGTAGATATTAATGCTGTGCGTTGTTTTATTAATTAGGGCTTGGTCGCGAAGGCGCAGACTACAGTCTGGACTTTTATACTGAATCCAAGACCATTTGTTTGGCTAATTAATATTGAATATCCGATATCAACGTTTTGCGGATATTGATGATCAGATGTGTTAATTCTTCCTGTTATGACTAATCCCCATTTATTTCATTATTAATCCGTCTTGAATTAGTAATTCAACTGCGGAAGATGACTAAATGTCTGTTAAATTAACTTTCACGTGCTTCGAAACAGTTCGCACCCTTAAATTCGTTATTCCACCAATCATATGTTAATATAGTGTAACACAAATAGGATCCGCAGTGAATACGCAGTAAGATTGTTACTGCGTCACAAATCTCGTGATTTATATAAATAAACACGCCTGAGAACCTTTTCAAGACTATTCAACAAAAGGATCTCCAGAGCATCTATATAAAAGGGGTTCCCTAGTCGAGACTGAAACATAAACCTTCTATAAAACTCATATCGCTTTCTCCAAACAATAATGTTCAGTTCTGGATTTGGTGGATTTGGCGGCGCTAGTCAGGGAGGAGGCTTTGGATTTGGTAAGTTTTTTCGAAACGCGTAATTGCCACGATAGAAGCATTATCTGTGTCCTAACCATCGTTTATTCGTCTAGGTGGGTTTGGGAACCAGACTTCTGCCCAACAGACTTTTGGATTTGGGGCAGCAACGACGGCTGCTTCCAGCAGCGGCTTTGGCTTTGGAGGTAAGTGTTCAGAGATCAGGAAGAATGTACAAGAGAGAGACACAATATTTGTTGTTTTGGAAGTTGTTTATGGCTTTGCTTGCAGTAGTTAGTATTCTCCGGTACCGCCTGCAGTAATGTCTGCGGTGGCAATAGTTAGTTTCTTGACATTCATAGCATTATACTTGTTCAGCTAGCGGTAGTGGAGGAATGTTTGGTCAGAGTAGTGGCTTTGGTGGTATGTGGCTCCTGTATTAGTATGATATTTAATAAAGAGTCTATTCCGAGTAGAATAAGGAGTGCGATCTGCCTAGTAGCGTAATAATTGATGTATGAGCTTGTGAAAAGATTAAATTGTTATTTACAAATACGAATTCTTTTCACCTGAATACATCGACTGAGATCGGATATGATTGCGCTCATTGCATAACGTTCTCTCATGGCTGAGTTGAATTTATTATCCTCGGATAAATAATTTACGACATGCAATAGCAGATCAGTCTTTCGATTCACCTCCGCGCGCGGGCGATAAATTTGATCGAATGAGTTGTGTTGACGACGCAGTCGATTACGCTATTCTATTCGGAATTACTCGGCTGGTTAGATAGGAATTTGTATTTTTTTGCATACGTTTTAACACCATCGTATTTTTTTAATAGGACTTGGTTCATCATCGACTGCATCGAAAATGCTACCACAGTTGCCTGTTCAGGGATCATCTCAACCTCCATATACCACTACTTCTGAGCGAGATTCACAATATGGCGCGATAAATCTATTCCACACTATTAGTGCAATGCCCGCGTACAAGAACTTTTCATTTGAGGTAAGTATGGTGTAGTCGGTACTTGTTTTGTGGTGATGATATCTTGATGGATTACATTCTAACGGCATACTTGTCTTGTTTATTAAATAGGAACTACGTTTGCGAGATTACGAGTTAGGACGCAAACCAGCTACAAATAGTTCAACTGCCTTTGGTGCAGCACAACCGAGTGGATTCGGTCTCCCCGCATCAACACCTGCTGCACCTTCATTCGGAACGCCAGCACCGTCGTTTAATAGCTTTAGTGGATTCGGGCATTCAACAAAGTCCACTGGATTTGGATTTGGAGCTGGAGCTGGAACTTCGACCGGCTTATTCAGCACTCCAAGTGTAACACCCGCGCCAACGCCCTTTGGAGGAGCTGCAGCAACACCGACTCCAGCATTTGGCACTACAACAACGCCGTTTGGACAGACGCAAAAGCCATTCGGTTTTGGAACTGGAAGTGCGTTTGGGGCCGCACCTAGTGGAGGATTCGGTACAAGTAAGTGTTATAATCATAGATGAACCATTATTTTATAATGAATGCTTGATATTTACTATGAAAGATTAGTTATGATATCTGTAGTATTATTAGTACGCTATATCGTTTACCATTGACTATCGCAAGATTAACGAAATATGATGAATGTGTTATTCACTTTTTGCTTACCTTTTTCCTACCAGATCTGTTCGGTAATACGAGTACATCATCAGTATCTTTATTTAATAAATCCACGGCGTCTACGCCATCCTTTGGCGGATTTAATCAGAATTCTCAGTCAACTAGTGGATTTGGGTTTGGAAACACGCAAACGACATCAACTCCCTCATTGAGCTTTGGAACATACAGTAAGTATAAGAAGAACGTTAATTTACTATAATGACAACAATAATACGCTATAAGTAAATTTAAAATACTTATCGTATTAATATGATATCATTAACTTTATTATTAACTTTTATTTCACTAATATTTTACAGACAAGCCAGCGACCACATCTGCATTTGGTGGATTAGGAAGTTCTGGAGGAGGTAAGATTGATTTTCATGCACCAGGCGATCGTGCTATAAAATGGAACTGACCCTTACGTCACTGTTCCTTTATTGTTTGTTTAGAAACATGACATGTATGAAGTACACTAACCACAAACTTTTATTAAATTGTTGCTTGCATTTTTACGTGTCCATCGTGTTAAGGTTTTGGCTCTTTCGGTGCTTCCACCAAACCAACTTTTCCAAGCTTAAGTACTCCAGGTAAGGTTCTGGTCAACATAGGTGACATGGCATTTGATACTCCAATATTTGAATCGACGTGATTTCTAATCTAACTGAAATTTGAATAGCGACAGGATTTTCACTAAGTTCTACGCCAACTTCTCTGGCACAACCATCAAGCACGAATCTCTTCAGTGGAATAGGCCTTGGCAATCCTTCTAGCACAACGGGATCTGCGTTTGCTCCTTCGTTCTCGTTCAAACCACCGACAACTGGATCCTTTCTAAATCCAGCGCAACCATTCAGCAGCAGCAACTTGTTTGCGAATACTGCACCGACAACTTTTACTGCACCAACAGGAATAGTCGCGACAGCTGACATGTATCCGTACAGTAGCATGCCGTTGTTACAACAAGGTGCGGTGCAATCGCAAGAACGACAGAGAACGGAGAAACCAACAGCTACCCCTATCGGGGTAAAAAAACCACCAGTCACGCCACATTATAAACTAGAGCCAAGACAAAGTCAAAAACTCAAGTTGAAGGGTTATTCTCCGGGATTAAGGAGAAAGAAGGAGCCTGAACAAGAAACTCCGAGACCGTTGGAAATATTTTCCGATTACAGCGAGATAATAAGTCCTGAAGCATTTAGCAGATCGCGAAGGCGAATGATAAATACTCGCCCTGTATCTCTAGGCTCAATTATTAACAAAGACTCGATCGCACCAACTCCAAGTAAACCCCCCCAACAGGAGTCAACAACATTGACGTTTAGATCTCCAAAGCAAGAGACTTCACGCCAATCGATATTTACTGAGCCGCAAACTCCTCTAACAGCATTGGGCAAAAATTCTTCTTTCACGCTATCACCACTACGAAGATCTCCGGAAACTCCCAAACCTCTTATTCGATCGTTTAGCACTCCATCACTTTGCCAGGAGGAAGTATCAACACCACCTGCTCAGCAAGAGCGCTCTGTTACGCCAGTGCAACAGATATTGGCTGAACCTGACGAGTCCATCATCCGGCAAGAACCAGTCACAGAATCTGATGATTACGGCGACTACTGGACATCGCCTTCATTATCCGAACTACGAAACATGTCCGAAGCGCAACTAAAAAAAGTAATCGACTTTACTATTGGACGTGGTGATTTAGGTCAGATACACTTTACTGAATCAGTCGATTTGACCGGAATTCCTTTAAGCAGCTTAATCGGTGATGTCGTAGAAATAGTCCCGCGCTCAGTTTCGGTTTACGAGGATTGCAAAATTCCCAAGCCACCAGTTGGACAAGGATTGAACGTACCGGCTGCTATTACCTTGAAAAAATGCTGGCCCGTTGGTAAGGTCAAGCAGGATCCAATCAGAGATCCAGCCGACCCATTAGTCCGGCAGAGAATTGCTCGTTTGAAGCAAATGCCTGGTACAGAATTTATTAGCTATGATGCTTACACAGGCGCATGGACATTCCTAGTACAGCATTTTACTAAATATGGTCTGGACGAGTTTGATGATAGCGACGAGCAAAGCGTAATTTATAATCGATTAACACCACCAGTCGAGGATAGTCCCATGCAAGAAATACCTACCAGCTCTGAATTGCTAGAAGCGAGTCTCGAAACCGAGACCGTCACGACGTTTAAGCAGTTTAGTAGCCTTCCTGAATTTCGAAGACAGGATCCGTTAGAAATCAATGAAATGCAAGAGGCTATCTTTCCCCCAGAAGGCGATGAGGATTACGATACTATGGAAGATATTTTGGATCAGCCGCCTGCTGCATTGCCCGCCGGATTTGTTCGTATTGAGAGTTTTTCGAGTGATGAGGACAGAGACACGTCGGCGGAGGTGAGTGGGTGGTGGGTTGCGAAAATGTTTTGGAAGAGATAGTGGCGTACGTTGTGGAAATGACGTAGTAGCATTTATGCTGGAATCGGGAAGAGATTCAAGTTTACTTATATAATATTGTGTTTATAATTTATTTATCATATCATTTGTATTCTCACATAAGAATATTGTAGTTAGCTTTAGATCTTGTTATTTCTCTTTTTTTCTTTCTTCTTAGTATTAGTCTTCGATAATAAACCTAGTTTTTTTTTCTTATTACACGTTTGTGTAATTCGGTACAATGTACTTTCCCCTTCTTAAATAAACAACAGATTGTCTGAAAATTAGTTCTCCATTGTTTTAGCAAGTTTACCTCTAAGTGGTGGTTTTTATGTTTTAATTAATGTCTTAAGAGAAATGAGTATCAAATTATGTCTTTCTGGTCCACATATCATTAATAGCTATTGCAATTGCCAGGACATGATCCTCCCATCGTTAATGACCTACCCATCGGAGCAGCCATCGATATTCCAAGCACAAGAAATCGAAGAGGAACAATCAATATTGCCACAGAAACACGTCTTACAGTCAATAAATGATACTCGCAGACCATTGAAAATACCACGGCTGAAGTACTCTGAATCAATAACGTTTAACCGACGTTCGGATCGGGATATGAGCTTGTTCCTTGGTCATTCGTTCCGTGCTGGATGGGGTCCTAATGGTGTTATAGTTTTGTTCGGAAGAGATGTAAAAGACAAAGGCAAGGACTCAAGAATTCCCGAGTATGGCGTGCCCAATGTACTGTATATAAGAAAGGTTGTCGCCTTTAATGAATCTGAAGAAATCGAGAAACGCCGACATCACTTGGTGCTCCAAACATTGTCTGAACATACAATTATCACGCCCGACGCCCGCGGCATACCAAAACTCACCATTAGCCCTAAGATTACGTTTGACCATTTCGTCAAGACTGTTGGTGACAATCGGGGTACCTATCGCCGACATGAATTCTTGGTATGGAAACTAGGACGCGCTCTGTGGGATAGAATACCAATTGAGAATGAAGAAAGGCTCGGGGTTAAATTATACGAAAAAATATCTAAAGCATTACGCAAAAAATCGATATCTAAATGGTTACAAGAAGCGGTTGATCCGGACGTATCATCAGATGCTGAGAAGTGTATAGAAAACAGTGATTATCCCGGAGCGGTTGTTGCTTTACTCAGTGGAAGAAGAATAAAAAAAGCAGTAGAAACAGCTTTTACTAACCGTGATCTACGCACGGCGTCGTTGTTAGTGCAATTGGGGGGCAACGATCGGCGTTTTAGAAAACTTTTGGAAAAACAGATTGAGCATTGGAATGATATAGGAATGTCTCGCTATATTCCTCGAACACACTGGAAGATATACGAGATAATGGCGGGGAATGTAGGCAGTTCTGGTCAAATGTACATAACGGAAGGAATGGATTGGAAACGTACTCTGGGTATGCATTTTTGGTACGGCGAATTTCTTGATGCAGAGTTCAGTCAGATATTGGAACATTATGATAGTACGATTGAGTCTGCTCCAGGAGTTGCAGCTGCTCCAATTGTATGGTATGAGGAAGAAGTCGATGAGCAAACTCATGATTCTCAATTACAATCCAAAAATAACCATAAAGATGTTTTATATCATTTGATGAAGTTGTATGTGGGAGACACTTATCTATTGGAAGATGCGCTGTCCCCAAAGTCTATCACATCATCACCGTTGGACTATAGATTGACATGGTTATTGTACGTGATGCTCGGATGTGTATATAAAGTGAGAAGCTTCTCAGATGATTCGCTGGCGGATATGATTACGTGGTGTTTTGCTTCTCAATTAGAAAGACTGGAGATGTATTATTGGGCTATTTATGTGTCTTTGTTCATAGAGTCGTCGCGAAGGTAGGAATTTGTGAATGCAAAAGTATTGACGTATAGTTAATAAGAATGTTTTATTAAATTAAGCTGATTTTTCTTTTTCTAGTCGAGAGCTGTTTATTACACACATTTTGACGAGATATTTGCACTCTGAGACTAATGATCAATTTGAAAAGTTGCTAACGGATGAATTAAAGATTCCTCCCGAATGGATATTCATAGCGAAGGTATAGTATATCAATTAAAATTTATTGGCTCTTATATTATTTGACAATTATTTATTGTTTATTCTATTTCCGACAGGGTATTAATGCCAAGTACAAAGATGATGTATTTGACGAAGCGCTTTATTTCCTTGAAGCAGGACGTCATGCTTACGTACATGATCTAGTAGTTGATAGCCTAGCGCCTGCCGCCGTACTAATGAATAATATTGCACCATTGTATCAATTGGTGAAGAAAATAAATCCAGACGAAGTGCCTTTGTGGGATTTTGGTGGAAATGTAAGTACTATCCATTTTATACGTTACATTACATGACATCGATTTACCGTTTGCTAACATTTCCGATGTTTGTTAGCTCTACATGAAATATGCGACATTCCTGGATCTCGCAACGGAGACAGAGCCGAGCACGTCAACGCTCATATCCATTGCATCTCTTGGGGATGATATATTGAAAATACTTGAGAAATTGGAAGCCAAGAATCCATGGCAAACGCGATGTTATGCACACATGCATGTTATTGTGACAAGTAGAACCCTTGCATGCCGAGGACAGGATTTCGATTCCATTACATTTGGAGACGATGACGTGTTGGATATAGATTGAGGATGGGAAGGAATAGAACGAAAACGGTAATTTTGTAAATGTAATTTCTAATAAAATTAAATATATCACCAAAAGTATGCGTTCTTTGTTTTTACATTTGATTTGACAATTGCCCGCTCATTATAGGACTTTATGTCCCTTTTTGCATAATACCTAATATTTTGGTTGGGCCAATCTTACATATTTTATCCTTTTAGACATGCTGCTATTTATTTCGAGGTGATAACCTAATCCATCGGAAGCTGGTCGACGGCAACTCCCTTTCTCAATCAAATTGTTAAGGTGAGTCGCGTGTAACGCGTGATAATACCAGGACTTGACCAGGTTGCAATCAAACGCCACAATAACAGTATATCGAAACTTTGAATGCTTTACATCAGACCAATCATGACTGGTTGAATTAAAATATCACGCTACTCATAGTTTGGCAGCGGTTGAATATCTTGAAAATTTATGTAAGGTCTTGAAAAGAATACAATGGCTAAAATAGATAACAGTATCAACAATCTGAAAGGAAAGACTACAATAGCCTCATTGGTAAAATTTAGGAATATTCCGCATTCAAGAAGTTAGAGTCGAAGATTTGGTTGATTCAATGACTGTAGTACGTGACGGCCTATCGTTCGTGAAACAAGATATAGACCAATTAGGCATTATGAGTATGTTGATAGATAATAATCATCTTCGTAATCCGCATATGGACGTTGACGGTGTTAATATTATCGTTATGCATAGTTTTAGTTTTATTTATGGAAGTAGAAATCACAATATTTTCCTACTTTACATTTATAAATTGTCTGCGTTAATAAACAATCAAGTATTTCCTAATGTTCGTATAATGTGCTACTTATTTATCGAGTGACTCTTTCTCTTCTAGTCTGACTATTTCACTAACAACGCACAAGATGACTGACAGTAATTCTTAGTCGAAGAGACGTATTTAGAGGATACTTTATTTGATGCATTCTTCTCGTCGTTAGTATATCATAAGACATACAGCATTGATGTATTTACTTGTAACATCGACGGGACTTTCAAATATAGATAGAGCTTCGACAATTTCGATAGACAATAGTTGTCCACGTAAAGTCAATTCGAAAGAAACGAGCGTTCTCTCGAACTGATTATAAGGTATCAGAAGTTTGAGTAGCATAATGTGTTAAGTGGCCAGGATCACAGATTCGCTTTAAACATGTCAACGAGCCCCCAAATCATTACATATGGTTAGCCAAAACGTCTAATAGACGAGTTCTTGTTGACGAAGAGGTTTTATTGATATAGCTTACAAATCAATAAACTTTCTTGGTATTCCTGGCAAACCTTGCCAAGGATTAATCAAACAATACTCAAGCAAGTTATTTGCAAGAAAGCAATGTGGTCGGTTAATTGTTATAATAAAATTGTAACAACAGGTTTCCTCACTACTTTTACGCAAAAAACACACAAGTCGAAAACCAATCTTAACGAGACTTCAGATAATCAATGAGCACGTTCTTGGCCTCAGACTCGTCTCCGTAATCCTTCACCACCACACATGAACATCCGACTACTTTTCGCGGGTTACCCTCTCGGTCGATCTTGCACAGACCAGCCCATTCACCCAGTTTCTTGGCATCCGCTATTTTGATTAGGTGAATGTTATGCTCAGCACACAGCGCTTCGACGAGTTTGACGTATTCCTTTTCGGTGCATGTCTCAACAAGGACGCACAAATGAGCTTGGCGCCGGTCCAAGGCTTTGGCACATTCGCGTAGTCCGCGAGCCAGACCGTCAGCGATTAAAGCACGTTTTAGAACATTCTGAAGGGCATCTTCGACCGACTATTGTTTAGGGTTTGAGAATATGGGCAAGATAGAGATGGATGTGAGTTCATATTAGGTTCGAGTCGGAATAGTGGTTCATATATTATCATGCTATATTAATTTGATTCGTTTTCATTTAACCATTGATAAAATTAGAGATTATCAATAATTATTTGACTATCCAAAAAATATTTTCGCTCATCATACGACTAGTCAAAAGATACCATTCTCTTTGTTATTCAACTTCACGAATTCAATAACTATTACAAACCATTTGTCCCTTTGAGATACTCTCAACAACGACGGTTTCTTCCATTTCGTTATTGACTTCTCCCTCCTCGGCATCATCTCGGTCCTCTACCAAAGGCGGCATGGCAGTAGTGTTTCACGGAAAAACAGTATTCGTATGGTATTGAGACGTCCTCACTAGAGAATTCAATGTTATATAGGTTATGTTTTTTTCTTTTTTATATCAATGGGCGTAACAAACGACAAGTCTGACTGAAACACATTTGTTTCTTGTATCAAATATCATATCTTAATTTCAATTCATAGATGGATGGATAGAACATACATGATGCGCTTTGGTTTTCTCCTCCTTGGTACAAGTCTCTAATCAAAGTAAGGATCAAACCAAGTTTGAATCTTAAGGAGCTTTTCTTCTTTTCACACACAACGGATTAAATTTTTGGTATCATGTGATGTCCATTATACATCAGCCCATTGTAATTGGCCCAATAAAAGTTAGTTATTTTGTTAATACACGAGTTTGTTGATAACCCTATGATTGGCTGTCACAATTGTAAAGAGCCACCATTGTTGATATTTTTAGAATGTATAAGCTTCAACTTTTACATCGCTTTTATCAAAAGAATGTCTTGTAACAAATAAACTTGCAAAGCACAGGTGAAATCGTTGCTGCCACAGGTAACATTTACGCGTTCTGTCACCTTACCCGAATAATCCTCGTAACCCGCTTGCCAATATGAACTGCGGGGTTTGAAACATCTCTCGGACCAAGTGAGTAAATTTGTTGAGAGCGTTATAGTCAATGTTATCCATATTCATATGCATTTCATTCTTGGATGACTCTCACTTTAAGCTTGCTGCACAATATGAAGAGGCCGTCTTTATGATAGAGCCTATATAATAAGATGAGAATTTTCTCCGAGTACTTGTAGAGTGGTTGTATCCGAAGTTACGCGCAAAAAGTCAGAGATTGAAAGTGCACCGTGGTCACGGCTTGCAAGTCACTAGTTAGGTACTACTACTTAGTGTATGTATCGAAAGTTACGCTGTCACTAGAAGGTTTCGGAAGCACAGCGGGTGTAATACACAGTGACTCTCTTTAGAGTGTATCAAAAAAAATCTACTAGTAAAAAATTCTCAAAAATACACTATATCGGATAGCATTTATTATAGATGGTTTTGAATCCTTATCCACTATATCGCGATTTTAATTAGTCTTCACTATAAAAGAGGTACACTATAAAGGGAGCCACTGTGTACATCGAACCTTTGTTACCGAAAAGCTGTAATAACCTGAATAGGATACATTAAAGAGCGCTTGACTACGATATAGTAATATCGGCTAAACGAATGTTCTTGACAATGATGACACAAGTACTCTATTATTAATATTCCTTATTTTTACTAGAAACTATAATGGATAATTTTGGAATGGCCAACATCTCATTCTAGACCACAACAACTGGTGGCTTGTCGATGGCATGGACATCATTGGGTTATATCAGATTGTTGCGGCCGCTGCTAGTAATTTGCTAACAAATGAATTAAGTAAGTGTTTACAGGAACGATCCAATGTAAGAATTATAGACGGGCGGTCAGTAAGTATTAATTTTGTACCATATTAATGTATAATAATAATGTTACAAATAACCAAGTTGTGAATGGTTTGTTATAGAACCATCCGTAGTTCGGGAGTTGAAGGGACGCTTATCAAATGTCCAACAGATCAAGCTTCTGCAGAGGAACAATAGAAACTGCAGACGCGTCCACTTTCGAATTCATACTCGTTGATGAGAATGAAATTGTTACGAATCTGATGGAGGTTCTCGCAGAGAGGAATAGTTTGGATAATGAGGGAGGCCTTCGAATTTCAACAAGGGAGAAGGCTTTCCTATATTATATTTTCATTGCTATTTGTATTTTTATAGTAATAGGCGTTGCTACATTTGTGTATTATTTAAATCATGTACTTATTTCATTTGTTATTGTGACCACAGTAGCGTGGCAGTCATTTGATGATGAATACAACTTTTGTAGATAATTAATGTAGATCTGACTATGGTTTATTTCAACATGATGTGTTGGTAAGCAATCTCTTAATTTCTATGACATTTCTATTAATAGAAATTCAATATCCAAATTAGCTAAAGTATCGAATTGACATCATTATTATATTATCTCGACATGTACGTGTGTAACAAAGGTTTTTATTACTTATTGCTCACAAACTACTGCATAAAAAATAAAGCCTATAATCTAAAGTTTTATTGACATGAAATTAATAATTTATTCTTTCATCATTGTTTTCTATTATCTCCTCATTGACATTATTCGGAATATACTGCTCTAATTCTAGCCATACGCATTTCTACGTTTCTTTCAACACTGGCCCAAAGATTTTCAATAGGGTTTAAGTCTGGACTATTGAAAGGCCGGTCCAGAACTTCCGGAAAGTTTTCGCTAGGAAATGCCTGAGCAATATGACTTGTATCCTTTGGGTCATTATCTTGCTGGAAGCGCCAATTGCTCCTAAAAAGTTGGTTTATTTCTTGCGTATGACTTTGCAAAATATCAACGTAATGATTCGCATCCATAATGTTCCTAAAGCAAAATAGGGAAGTTTTTCCGTGTCCCCATGCAAAGATTCTAGTCCGATCTTTAGGACCGCTGGACTGGTCATTCAGCCCTTATACCATTGGGTTATTGTGTTCTGAATAACTGAAAAGCAGTTTCGTCAGAAAATAATGTGGTTTCCCAATTGTCATTGAGGTGTCTGGTTGCCCAACTAACACGAGCTTCTCTATGAGCAACCGCAAGCATAGGCGTCTTTAGAAATCCCACTGATGCTAGCCCTATAAAGATGTACTGTACCTCTACCATCACCTACGACAACCCACCAGGATGATAAAGCAAACCTTCTA
Organism: Paraglomus brasilianum; assembly: GCA_910592345.1. Classification (NCBI taxonomy): domain Eukaryota; kingdom Fungi; phylum Glomeromycota; class Glomeromycetes; order Paraglomerales; family Paraglomeraceae; genus Paraglomus; species Paraglomus brasilianum. The sequence continues at coordinate 58,711 of CAJVPI010000005.1, forward strand.
ACCCAAATAAAAATAGCAGCAAAGTAGCAAGCTAGTTGCATTGATTGCAAGTCCCGTGAAATGTTCAATACAGACACCTTCTAGAACACGCTTGTCCCTCGTAATATCATTATTTCTTTGATTCGCATGGACTTTTAGACTTTTATGAACCAAAACTGAGTGATTGAATTATTAAGATATGGTAAAAAGGTACAAGATCCTTGAATCAGTAATAATAGAATATAAAGGTACAAAAGAATTGGTCAAACTCATTGGAGGGAGTAAGGAGTGAAAGACCAAGAAAATGAAGTTCATTGATGAGATGTATTTTATTTTGGTGCCACCCCGCAATATGCAGTTATATTATTAACCATTTTAGGCATTATGTTACATTTGAACTAAAATAAGGACTGTCTCGATGAGTAATCTTTAAACTCGACGTTTCGTTCGCTTCAACGTAATTCAACTCTGTAGATGAAAATTTTCCATAAATTTGGTATTGTTATCGTAATTTGTGGTTTGTTGTGGTACGTCAAACGTAACTGACGGAATCGATTTCCCTTCGCCAAAGGTAGGAGCCAGCGATCCCAGCGGAATTTAACGAATGACAAACTGACGATAGGGACGCTAGTGAATGAAGATATTTTAGATATCATTTTTTCATACGTGGAGCATCAGGATGACCAATTTAATTGTATATTAGTGCATTCAGTTTGGACTTTGGTATGTGGCACTTTACAATGTGAATATAATATGGGGTGAGGTGGTAAAAAAGCAAATTCAAGTATCAGTGAAATAGGACTCGCTTTTTCTAACCGCATGCTTTTGTTGTATCTATAGCCCATGCTGCGTCGCTTATGGCAAAAACCTCTATGGAGATCAGACAAATGCTACCGACGATTCATTTGGACGCTGAGACGACAGACACCCTATTACCCGTATGGTACCTTGATACGCTCGTTAATATTTGGCAAGCAACCTAGCCGCCGCCATACAAGGTACATGCCTCATTTCAGCTCCGAAGACCTCTCAATACTCTCTAATTATTGCAACGACATTAAAGAATTAGCCTTTGAGTTTACCCGAAAAGATGTTTTTCTTCAAAGAGACTCGATAAAGACTTTTTTGAAGAAATGTACAAATTTGACAAGGCTGGAATTCACCATAGGTGAATCGTTGGTAGATTCATCATGGATGCAGGGAATGCTGCAACCAGTAAGAGAGGGAAAGTTATCTAACTTGCGATATCTCGCGTTCTATAGTATATTGTTTAATGAACCTATGTATTCTTCCATCATTACGGATTTGGCACAAGGATGTCCAAAAATTATATCGTTTGAGACGCAATGGAAAATCCAAGCCGACACTTTGAAGATGATAATGAACTCTTTCCCCAATTTACAGTCAATAAGTTGTGGGATATTGGAGCGAGGAGGTTTGGAGATATTGGTTAACAAAGGTGGACGTTTGAGAAAATTAGAACTAGGCCATGTACATGATGAAATAACGCAGGACATGGCGGGAAGATTTCCAATATTGAAAGAATTAACTATTCATAAAGCTCCAAAAGAATTTGCCATGTTTGCTGAAAATTGGACAATACAACAGACGATGATGACATTTATAGATTTAGATTGTAGAAATTTTAAACTTGACGAACTTTGCACGATCATGCGCAATTGTACGAAACTAGAGTCAATTACACTTAGAGGATGCAATGGTTTGAAAGCGGGAATGTTAGCATCAGTAGCAATGGAATGTAGTGACAGATTGAAATATCTAACTATATTCAATTATTTCTATCTGAGCGATAATGAACTTGTTGAATTATCAGACAGATGTCGAAATCTGAAGCGGTTTGCTGTCTGGGGTACAGCGAAATTTACACAAGAGGGATATCGATATCTAGTAAAAAACAGCGTTAATCTAGTAACATTCTGTGGTAATTTTAAAGAGCTCACAACAAGGCATATTCTTTCCAGTATTATTGAGAGAGGACAATCCAACATACAAGTATTTAAGACCGGATCTAGATTTCGCTTATACGGAAGAGGGAAACTTCACGAGGTCGTTTATGTTCCGGAACCAAGCATGGTCAACGACGATCACAAACTGACTGCCAGTATTCTTGTGGATTTTGCGCGTGCTGCACCATGTCTAAGAAAATTAAGATTGGATTATTTCTTAAAAGACCTTGATGGAAAGGTAAGGATGCCTAGATATCGACTGGAAGTGTCACTGTTTACGTGGGAAGAGCCTTTTCAATTAATTGTAAATAATACTTGGTAGGACGTGGTGAGCGCAATACATCAGTTAAAAAACCTTGAAAAGTTGGCCTTTTCCCCATCTTTCAGTATCTCGCAAGAGAATCTCAGCGATTTGGATTCTCATCCTCGTTTAAAAAAAGTTCATTTTTTCGGATATTACATTGAAGTTCGGAGATACATTGAGATGAGAAGAAAAAAGAGACGAAAAGGCATACATATGACTTTCTCTATTTACACATAAGAAAAAAAAGGAAGACTGTTGTATTGCAGAATTTAATACTAACAATTCTGAGAGTATCGCGTTGGTTTCGCGCGAAACCCTGATTATGCCTTGGACTTGTCGATGTCGATGCGTTTCACATATTCGCAAGGATTAGTTACTTGTACAATTGTCCCGTAATAATAATCCACCATTCAAAGAATAATAAATTAATTGAGAGAATATTTATTCGGATTAAACGAACACACGTGTATAATTCATGTCTGAGTAACGATCTCCTGAACCATTACTAATTGGAGGATTGATATGAGAAAGTACGAGTATGAATTAAAGGAGTCGAAGGAGAAAGACCGGATAACGTAAACACTTGTACGACACCCCCATGTCAGTATATATATAATTGCTAGAGTGTAACACGTTGATGGATGAAAAATTCTCGCAGTTGTAAAACTCGCACATTATTCACAAATGGAATCGTCTCAGAATTTGCCCACGAGATATCTTGTATCTGCACCCGGAAAGGTAATCCTTTTCGGTGAACATGCGGTAGTCTATGGCACGGTAAGGAAACATATTCGGGGGGCTATATAACGGATTGTTTTACTAATCAAATATGAGATATTCACTATCGTAGCCGGCAATTGCTGGAAGTGTTAATTTGCGGACCTATTTGTTTACCGAAAAGAGAGAAGATGGAATCCTCGAAGCGTACGTTCCAGACATTGGATTAGATCAACCCGTGAAATGGAATACTGAATTATTTCCATATTCAAAAGTTGTCAACGATAAGAAAGGTATGTTTATTAATCTCCCCAGCACTTTTTATAGGAAGATCGTCGTAAAATATGCAGGGTTCAATTAGTAAGTCATCGCCTAGACTATTATACAAAAATATTAGCGAGGCTTCTATATAGATAATAGATATCCCAAGAAAGGATGCCAAACGTTAAATTACGTGCTTGTAGGGACTTTTTTCATTGACAGAGAAATATTTTCTTCCACGCGTTACTTGAAATATCATCATGATGATTATGATGTCTGAACATATGTCCCTCTTGTTTGTCGTACAGTCACGAGATATTTGTTGTTTACTCATTTTTAGAGGAATTTAACGAAGAGCTTGCTGAATCACTCCGATCGCTTGCCGAAATTGAAAGCGACAAACCAGCTATAGTACGCCAACAACAAAGTGCAGCTTGCTTAGCCCTTCTTTATCTCTTCACCCTCCTCTCAAACAGATTCCCGGAAACTAAGTAAGTTCTATTATTCGGTTATTTCCCACATACATGATGTCCATTCAACGCTAACTTTCCACTTTGTCACAAGACGTGGATTGACGATCCATGTGCGTTCGGCACTTCCTGTTGGTGCTGGCTTGGGCTCATCCGCTTCATACTCAGTCTGCTTGACAACAGGACTGTTGCTCAACTTTGAATACATCTCTCTTACATCTGGCAGTCAAGGAGCAGAGCTGATTAACAAATACTCCTTTCTGGCAGAAAAGATTATTCATGGCAACCCGTCCGGGATCGATAATGCAGTTGCGACATTCGGTGAGAGAGCATTTTTTTGTATATGAAAAAAACAACAAACCAACGCTGGAACTAACGCATATCAAGTTTTAAGGTGGTGCTGTATTGTATAAGAAAGGATCAATGGAACCCCTGAAAGGGTATTCTGAGAGTATTGCCAACTAATTGACGTTTGGCTGAATTGAATAACATTTTCAAAAATAATCTCTTTCCTTTCCCGACCTTAAGGTTACGCCCATTTCGTTTTCTCCTTACCAACACCAAAGTTGCTCGCGATACGAAAACGCAGGTTGCCAATGTTAGGATAAAATTTGATAAAGTAAGCATACTGTTTTTATACGATATGGGGTTAAAAAAAACGTAAATACTTGGCCCTTGACTGTTCGTATGAATATCGTTGTTAGTATCCTGGGATTATCAAATCCATACTGGATGCAATTCAGAATATCAGCGACCATTTTAAAACAGTTCTTATCAATGAAGGTATGGTGATGATAATCGAATTACTTTTATACTGCGATTTACAAAGGTGCTAATCCATTTATAGATAACAACATTACACAGGATACAATGCTTGAGGTCCGTTGATAGCATATGTATGCTTGACTCCTTTTATACGCGCTAATTTATACTTTTTTTTTTGTAGGACCTGATCGATCTAAACCATTATTTAGTCAATTCACTGGGTGTGGGTCACTCCACACTAGACAGAGTACGCGAGATTACAGCACAATTTGGATTACATTCGAAGCTAACTGGAGCTGGTGGTGGTGGCTGTGCATTGACTTTTATCCGAGACGGTGAGAATGCTGAACTCTGATTTTGTTACGATGTTCAAAATTGTGTGCTAAGATATTACTTTAATAGGCGTTCCACGCGCTACGATAGAGGCGGTTAAGAAGTCGCTCTCTTTACAGGGATTTGAATGCTTTGAAACTTTGGTGGGTGGACATGGTGCTGGCGCCTTGAATACAAATGATACCATGACTGCGCAAGAGTTTATGGAAGTCGGGTTGGAATGGTACGATGGAATTGACAGTTGGCGTTACTTTGCTTAACGCTCATAAGAAACTTAATTAATTTAATCAACGAGAATTAAGGTATTGGCTATCCATCAAAGGCTATATCTTTACAGGATTACTAGTAGGATACTATGATAGTTAGACCTATCATCGTCGGAATTTGCTGGTCAAATTTTTTGGGTAATTAAAGTTAAGCATTTATAGAGATAACCAACAGAAATATTCGGCAAAAGCCGTTGCGCGCACTCTACAATAAATTATGCTTTGGTGAATCAAACCATTGTTACATAATTCTGACCCTTTGGTTGCAATAATGTCTAAGCCAAACCTCGTGCTCATTATTTAACGACAGACCCAACATTGTCAAATATGAACTTTAACTATTTTTAGAATTAAAGAAATGGTTGACATTACCGACGAACTGTAACACAAGATTATGCATGATTTCCTTGCAGTTTTATTTGTGTTACGTAATAGGTTAAATAGGTTACTAGTCATAATAATGATAAAGTAGTAAAGTCTTGTCTTGTTATATTAATATTGTCTGTCCGTTTGCACAAGTGGCTTTGTAGCCAGCGTAAATAGTTCGGTGGAACATTGATTAATGTCACACAACTGAGCTTTGCCACTACACAGCCACTTACAGTAATACAGTTCTTAGCGCCAAAGTCATGGGAATTTACGCGCTGATCTATGCATATTAATATTAATGTTAATAAAGCAAAAAGGAAATACAGCACTAAATGTCCAATGTCCAATGTCCAATGCCCAGAGAGCACATTCGAAAACTGCTTCTGATATGACGGTTCAATTTTCCATCTAAATGATAGGCAGTAAAAGAAACCATGATGGCAAGTCGTGACTTGATAATCATACCAATTCGCAGATCATTTCTAGATTTGCCAATATTTACCGGTTACTCGCAAGGCTGAGAATAGAAGATAAATGATTTTGGACAAACTTCGTCTTCTCTATCTCTGGTGTGGACGTGACTACACAATGACTGATGAAATTAAGCTTCGTGTTGACATTATTTCCGGGAAGGATCTAGCCCCCAAAGATAGGAATGGTTTCTCTGACCCTGTAAGTATGAACAAGTGAATATGCTACGAAGAAGGGTTTAGACAACTTGCTCTTGATATGCACTATTCTACAATTACGTCAAAAAAAAGGAAGAAAAAGAGAAAAGAAAAAAAGGGAGCAATACTTGTAAAATTGAAGGCTGAATTGATTGAGCAAACTTATTGAAGAACCCTATCGATTCATTGAATACATACAAGGATGCCTTTAACTTGGTTGATATACGCTAGTCTTACGTGTCTATTAATTCGACAACGTTCTTCTGCTTGACATTAACAGTACGTTGTCGTTGACGTTGGAGATAGTGTCCATCAAACCCAAGTTGTTCCAAAGTCTTTGAATCCACAATGGGATGATTGGTTTGAATATAACATTGCGCTTGACAACGTACCAACGGCAATCCACTTTACTTGCTGGGACAAAGATATGTTTGGCAAGGATTACATGGGTGAAGCTCATATTGCACTGAATGATAATTGGGAAGCCGGCCATATCGGATATAACGATCCACAGAATAAGGTGCGATTCTTTAGGCTACTTTCGTTGTTTCATTTCAATAAAATTAACCATTCGTATTGCTGGTAGCCGATCCATCTTCCCCTTCAAAATTTGTCAAAGCAAAATGAAGTAGTAACAGGCTACTTGGTAGTCAAGGTCGGTCTCATTGACCTAGAAAACCAGTTTCTAGAAGCCAAGGAATGGCGAGACATTTGGAAACGAATTCATCGACTGAAAATTTCAGGGTCTCCAACTGCTTCTCCCAGTGATTACGACCAGTCTGTCCAGGGTAGTCGAACTGATGGGACTTTTAAAAGCTCGGTTGATTTGCTTGGATTAACCTTCTTGGAAATTGTTAGTGCGCAAGATCTTCCACCAGAGAAGAATGGTAAAAGCTTTCCTTTTTGACTATTAACAGCATTTTCTCAATTCACTAACTTTAAGCCTGCTATTTTGATTTCTTATGTTAGCCTCTCGCACTGGTATTGATATGGATCCCTTTGTAGTGGTGTCTTTTTCCAAGCAAACCTTCCGAACTCGTGTAATTCCAAATTCACTCAATCCCCTATGGAAAGAACGATTATATTTTGCTGTTAAGAATGTGGAATCTAACTATTCCGTAAAGTTTACGGTCTACGACTGGGACAAGATTACCAATAACGATCTGATAGCCACGGTTTCAGTGCCAATTCAAAATTTAATTCAAATGGCTTCATCTTCAACTCTTAGACCAAAGGATGCGGAGGATGATATGACCCCAATAACGCTCGACCTCGAACTGAAAACTTCACAAAAGTATGATGTTAAACCCAAGCTATTTATAAAAACACGTTTTGTGCCGTACAATCTACTCAGAATTCAGTTTTGGCATGCATTATCCAAAGTGTATGATTCAGACGAGAACGGCGTTCTTAATTACGTCGAGCTTACAACCATGTTAAGCAGTATTGGCTCATCGTTAAGTCAATCGTCAATTGAAAAGTTTTTCACCAGTCGTGGGAAGAATCCCAGAACCGACGAACTGACATTCGACGAACTTGCTGCAGGTTTAGAAGCGCACCTCAGGGAAAGCGAGAAGAGCACGAACAGACCTGCTGATAATAATGGAGAAGAACTAGACAACGAACATATAATTTTCATTAAAGATTGCCCGATCTGCAAGAGGCCGGAACTAGGAAAATTGCCGGAAACCGAAATCATCACTCACATTGCTATATGTGCTAGCACGGATTGGGCAAGTGTAGATAAATTCTTGGTCGGAGACTTTGTAACAGAATCTCAGGCTCAGCGGAAGTGGTTAGCAAGAATCATAACGAAAGTCGGATATGGTGGATACAAAATTGGTGCCGTAAGTAATATTTATTTATCGAGTTTGATATTTTCAGTGTTTTGTTTGCTAAAAAGAAAAAAATAAAAATTTTCTTGGTCTTTCAAAGAACAATGCCAACATCATAGTGCAAGATCGTACGACGGGCGAGCTTGTAGAAGAAAAGATGCCCACATATATTAAACTCGGCATTCGCCTCCTATATAGAGGCGTCAAACCATCGGGTATCGAAGGAAATAGCAGTAAGTCTAGAACGGCGTCTCTTTTCCCTATATTGTTTCGTACACAAACTTACCCCATTCTGTTTGCTGATATCAGCACGTCGTTTGCTTGAGAGTCTTTCCTACAAACAAGGCAAAAAGTTCGATGACCCGACATCTGTCCGTGACATCAAGCCATTCATTGATTTCCACAAACTCAATGTTGACGAGATTCTCGATCCATTGAACTCGTTCAAGAACTTTAACGAGTTTTTCTATCGCAAGTTGAAACCGGGCGCGCGCAAATTGGACTCGCCTAATAACCCGCGGGTATTGGTCAGTCCGGCAGATTGCAGGATGATGGCATTTCCAACGATTGATGAAGCAACCAATATTTGGATCAAAGGTCAAAATTTTTCAATCGAGACATTGTTAGGAGATGCTGTTGCTGCACAAACATTCACGGGCGGGAGTTTGGGCATATTCAGATTAGCTCCTCAGGATTATCATAGGTATGAACTTGTAAAGTCGGGGTGGTAGAAATATTATTTGGAATTCGAGTTGACGCATTTTGTTTGTTGCAGGTTCCATATTCCAGTCAATGGGATTTTGAGTGAGCCCAAGCCTATTGCCGGAGCTTACTATACTGTAAACCCTATGGCTATTAGATCAGAGTAATTGAATTTTGCACTCGTGTTGCTATCAAGTCTGTTTCAGTGACAAGGTCTAACGCATTTTGTTCAACAGGCTTGATGTTTACGGTGAGAATAAACGGACAATCTCATACATCAACTCTCAGCAGTTTGGCAATGTAGCATTTGTAGCTATAGGTGCAATGATGGTCGGCTCTATCATTCTTACGAGGTAAGAGTCGGATGTATTTTTTACACGATACAAATCATTACGCCAAATGGATTTACAATAACAACGAATATGATGTGTGTTTTTTTTTTCAAAGTAAACCACGTTCCGAAGTAAAGAGATTCGATGAGCATGGGTACTTTGCTTTTGGCGGTAGTACTGTAATACTTCTCTTCCAAAAAGGCAAAATGAAGTGGGACGTTGATATTTTAGCAAATTCTGAACAAGCTTTGGAGACTCTGGTACGTAAATAATGACTTCTTCAAACAAGCTGTTGGCCTCGTTTCTAACGTCCGTAAATTTGTCTTTAATAGGTGCGAGTAGGAATGGGTGTTGGCTTGGCTGCTAGCTAAGTTTGTGGCCTTGTCCAAGATATATTCATTATTTATTAACATCGCATTGTTGAATACACAACATTACAATATAAATTATAAATTATCATTAGTGCAAATGTCATTTATTTTAAAATCCCATGGAAATGCTGTTATCCTTTGAGCAACAATTATAAGTTATTTCATACCAAGCGCTTCTAGTTTTGATCTATCTTATTAGTTTAAAAATAAATTTCGGAAAGCAAGACAGGGAATATCACTGCGGCAGCTGTATATAAAATAATGAACCCTCTGACAATGTTTAAAGGAAACTCGAGAAAAGGTCTGGTTGTAATGAATAAGTAGATTCCATATAATGCAACAGCAAAGAAGTGATAAGTCAACACCAAAGGACTACCACATAGCCTATCACATGGATAGACATAGTTAATAGATATTCAAAAAGGAAAAACTTGTTCCAACTTGCAAGCGAAATATTATTGCTTACCCGGATAGAAGACTGATTGGTCCAGTAACACAGTTGCCACCCAGTAAGAAATAATTAAAGCAACCGTCTTGCAATACGCGTAGATTCGGATCTAATATTTCAAGAATCATTATTATTACAAATACAACATACAACATGGCAAGCAATTTAGTTACTTACCATCAGATGCAGCAAACAATGTATAAAGAGCCTGCGCCAATACATTGATTACTGAACTTGTTCGCTTTCTCTTCCAATGAAAGTCCTCCATCTTCTCAAGTATTAAACCAGTGTAGACAAGATCAGGCACTTCAGTAGGAGAAAGCATTTCGGCCAACGTGACGACATCATTCAGTCCAACTGTCATTCCGCCTGGGGATGTATGAATCCATTGATATAGAATTGACTATATGAGTATATTCTGCATTGGTTCTTTGCCCAGCTTTTTTTAACCCACGGTGAAAACCCCCGTGACTTGTGATCTAAAATGATCTCTTAGGTGGATGTGATTAATACTTCCTATATATGACATGGTCACAGCCAAAACAGAAGCCAATAATCACCTCCAGTCAATGGATGTCTCATGTTCATCGCGTCACCCAACATAATTAGTCCTTCATGGGTGTTGGTCGATGGAGGTAAAAAGCTATTCGGCATTGATCGTAATCTTTCTGTCTGAATTGCTTCGTAGAATTTACCCTATAGAATTCGTCAAATTTAATAAAAGACGAAGGTTATCTAGAGAATAAAAAACCTATACGTGGCCATACCTGAACAGATGATGGCACTTCAGGCAAGACATTACTTTCGAGGTATTTCTATAAAAAATCGGAAAATTCATGGGTTATACCATATGTCATTGAGAATAATGGCTAAACGATATTATTATTATTATCTATTCTGACCTTGAGAGCACCAGACCCATTGCTTGGTAATTTGCCAGGGATATCAACCAATACTCTGGTTTCGTGTGTTCCAATCTGTAGAGAGTAGTAACGAGTTGGCATGTTAGCTCAAAACTAACGATACCGTCGAAAAGATTTATCTTACATACCTGGTACATAAGAGTTGGTGATGTTTTACATAAAAGGACGTGTCCACGATTCGGATATGGAAGCGTACAGTCTCTCAAAATAAACCTTCAACGTTTTAAACAGAACATGTTAATGTAAATTCGAATGGCATGTTCTATCGTTATGAATTAATTGCAAAACCAAAATACCCAACAAATTGTGATTTAACTTGTACGCTCCGAGGAACAAACTCCTTCCTAAATTTAGAGTAACATCCGTCCGCCACAATTGTAAGTGGAGCAAAAAACTGGTTAAGAGTGAAGAGAGAATTCAATGAGCAAATTCATCAAGTTCAGACGAGACCCAGTTTGCAAGCTCAATTAAATATAGACATTTTTGGTTATCTCACTCTGTCCCTTTGGCGTGACAGAAACACCCAAGGCACGATTTGTTATAGGACAAAGTAGTATATCACTGGCCGTGCCTTCAAATATTGTGACGCTACAAAGATATAAAGAAATCATTATTTAACATTGTTTTTTTCTTCCAATCGGCCTTTTTGGTCTCATAATTCCATCATCACACTTACGTGGGTACTTCAGATGCAGCCTTTCGCAAGTTCATTATAAACTTGCCATGATGGAACGATCTACCGATAGCCTTATTCCCATCGTTACGGGTAGGATAAGGAACATCCACTGCCTGTCCATGATAAAAGACAGCATAGCCGTGACACGCTATTGCGTCAATGTCTTTCAGGCAGTCTGAAGAAAGAAGATTTTAATTTATCTAAATCATAGCACAATGCAATTTTAACGCATACATGTGAAAGACTTTAGACACCTACGATCCAGTCCAAGTTTCTCGAGAGCCATAACACCCCCTGGTTGGAGCAATTCCCCAACTATACGATCGGGTTCACTCAAATCTCTCTCTAACATTTAAATTTAGCAAAGAATTAATTCACGAGTATCGTAATACCATCATATGTAGAAATGGAAAAATATTAACATACCGATCAACAAGACTTTTCTCCCTTGCTTGCCGAAAGCTGTGGCAGCCGCACTTCCTACGACGCCTGCTCCTACTACTATCAGATCATAATCTTGTCCCGGGTTCAGAGTGCTCTAATAGACAAATTCAGCATCTTCATTCACACTATTAATCGATTAATGCAAAGAATTTCACGATCGATATCCGTGACATGCAATTACCTCAACCTTTGCCTCGCTCATTTTGAATAATTTTTATTCAGAGGAAAAAAAATTGCTTCGGAGGTTTATTCGAGTTTGAGCATGCATCAAATGATAAACATTCTGTTCACTGCTACACAACTTTGCGAATCAAGCTAATAAGATGGGTATTGCCTAAAGAGTCATCCGAATTGTTGCCATGAACTGTCAGTTGATTAGCTGATCAGTCGCAATATATCGACCACGGGTATAACCGATTAGATGATAGAGGTCTATTCGTAGAAGCAGTTGATCGACTGATACTTTTACGGCAATTGGAATGCTAAAAATGGGGCATGCGATCTACCGTGCACGTGACTAATATACTGGCTATTTGCTCTATCAAAAATGTCAACAATTAAAAAAAAAGTCAGATATCACGACCAAAAACTCACCACAGTTAATCTTCAGTATATTGAGAGTATATATATTATATAGGCTGAAAATATGGCTGACCCGGGTTTAATAACTTTTAAGCGCAACATATCCTACATTTAACATAGACATAGGATACGTGGGCATTCGTTTCAATGCAAGCCAGATCGCAAGAGAAAAGTTGGTTACCTAAGAAACTCGAACTATAGATTTATACAATATCGTATCTGGAACTCTCGTGGTGAATCGAAGCAAGTTGAAGCATCGTGGGGTTCCGAATCTAAATTATTCGATGAACCTTATTATATGATATTCCACTATTGATGGTTATGTTATAAAGGCACGCTTCTACAAATATGATAAACCTCATTTGTTTGGGCCTAATTATAATTAATGAATAGACGTTGAATTAAAGTCTATTTTTTGATGTTTGTTGACGTGGCATATTTAATAAAGTCATAGGGACATTATGTACAACGGTATGGATTTTGTGTCCGTTTACTATTACTATTACGGTAATAAGAACCATAAACCGCTTAGTTTAAAATATATATACAAAGACTGCGTATGTCATTTTCCAGACCTTGCATCCCCTTAAATCTTTCTTAAAGCAGATGTCTTCGCTTTCCCTCTTATTTTTGCCGAGAAGTCGCAAGGTCGAATTCTACGTTGACATTACAGTGCATGAGCTGGTCAATGTTCCATTAGTCACAGGTAACTATTACGTTAAATGGCGTTTAAAACATGGCGAGAAGACGTCCGGGTCGAGTAAACGGTGAGTTTCCCGACGTATCTGTTACTCTCTCACGAAAAGTATTCAGACGATTTTCAATGTTTATCTTTTATACAGAGCTCAACTTAGCGTACTAAGTGATCACAGTGTAGTATGGAATTATCAGTTTAAGACAATCGTTCAGCTCGTTATTGGTAGGGATGGTTACCTTATGCCTTGTGAACTCAAGTTAAGCATAAAGCAGGTAAGATAGTTGACTGGTTTGTCCGTCTGACTGGCTGTATTCTTGAGGAGACTGATATGTCTACCGGTTGGTTGTCAGGAATTGAGCGGGGGTAAAGAGGTAAACAATGTTGGGACTTTAACGTTGAATCTCGCTGAATATGTCGGATGCAATAAGTTGGAACGACGCTATCTGTTACAAGATAGTAAAATAAACTCAAATTTAAAGGTACATTATATCGAATTGGATTCTAGCGGGGATGTTTAATATTGCTTTGTTCTTATGCTACACATGTATATTTCACGCAGCTAAATATAACAATGAAGCAAAAACATACAGGAGATGTTGCCTATAAAGTGTACGTCTTTAAAATATGCTCGATGCAATATTTGTGTTGTATTGATTTAATGCTTGGGTTTCTCTATTCACCACAGACCTCCACTTAAGAAAGCTCACATATTCGGAGGCATTACTGGCATAATATCGGAACGAAAAGAGCTGCAGGATGACGAGAGATCAAGTAACGTTGCCACAATTTTTTTTTAAATGATTGACTTTACAATGTGTATGTCCTCAAGTTTGCGCGTATTTAGTTCTTGGGTATCGAACCATGTCGGTATTAGCACCGCATATATCACGATCTAGGTCAACTCCTTCGCTGGTAATGATTAGCTGTTGTTCTTGCAATCATTTCATCGGTGCTTCGTTATTTACCAACATTTGCATTTATTTGCACACGTTGTGACGCACAGAGATCATCTTATTTGGCACAAGAATCAAGAATATCGTCGCCGGCAGTCAGCAGACTTCGAGATATGGAAGATTTGTCGGCCGTCGACGTGATCGAGGAAATATTTATGGGAAATGCTATAATTGACGATGAATCAAGTGATGCCAATACAATTCATTCTGCTATATGAATGACTGATAGATGTTCGGATTAATATTTTTATCTCCATTTCAACTAGTAGCAGCCAAAACCCTAATTAATCAACGGTAATTTAATGACAATCTATACAATCTCTAAGGACTAATCATCGGATAATAGCAAATATGTAATAAACGGATAAAACAGACATAATAATAATGCAAACGAGGAATTTGTAGAGTGAAATTCACAACAAGCGCTCACTGGCTGAATAAATAAATAGCTGAGTGTATGAACCAAGCAGTCGATTTTTTCTTTCCAATTTAGTTCTAATTACGGGATACTAATACGAAAACTCACTTGACAAGCCCAACCTAACAACCAAAGTTGAATGTATTTTTATTCAAAAGCCTAAAGGGCTTAAGATTCTAACAAGCTAGCTCAAAAATCACGATAGGGAAACTCATCTCTAGCCTGACAATAAGGTCGGACATTATATTGATTAGCGAAATAATGTGTTATAGATCCTCGACGTGTAATATATTTCACGCTAAGTCTTAGCAAAGAGGAAATACGTGTATATCTATAAAATTATCTGAGAAATTATAATTAATTACAAGGAGTTTAGTTATCCGTAAAGAATTGCGTTCTGAGGGAAACGACTTGAAGATGCGATAAAGACGTAGTTTATAATTATTCGTAATGCCTTATCGTTCAATTGTAGTGGTCGTTAATGAGAAGCGCGCATCCTCTTATAATAATTAACGGTCTACTCGCTCATACTGCGTTTGCAATAAAATATGTGTACAGCTAAAAATATGCGTATCATTTTCTATATAGAACTCCATAACGTACGCAAAATATTCTATGGTTGCTGAGAACTTCAAAATCATCTTCCGTTAAACCTAAATTTGTTTGTCTTAACCGATTGATTAAATCCTTTAAAGCTGCAATGTTTTCGATTTTATCAAAGGTTGGGAAAGAACTAATTTCATGAACTTTATTCTAACGTATTCAGCAATTCCATAGAAACGCGTTAGTGGTAGAAACAACTACACTTGTAGTCTCGCCTTTTTTTTCCGGTAGAGTTGCAGTAGCTATCGATTATCAAGACGCTACTTTGCATTTTTGGGTTGGATGTATCCTCCGATCTCATCAACTTTTGTACAAAGTTCATTTACTCTATTCTCCACCTTCCCCTCTTTCTTCCATTTTCACGCAATTTTTTATAGCGTTAAATTGTTGCTTAATATTAACTCGTACAACCCCGTATTCGGTTTGACCTATTACTATTGCTATGTAATTTTTCATCGGTTAAAACAAAATCTGCGGTTAGTATTAGTAAATCATTTAATCTTTCGTATCAAGAAAATAAGGATATTTCGAGCTAAGAGTACGCCACGCTACAATTAATAGTTAAAGTTACCACTGTAAACTAAGAGTTACAGCATACTAAAGTCTCCCAATAATTGTAAACTCTCACCTTCCAATTATAAACAAGTTCTTGGGCTTTTAACCTACAAGACGCGTCGAATCCAAACATAACATCTGCCACCTTCTGAAGATTTTTCTTTACACCGTCTAGAACTTTTGCTTCGTCTAGCATATTTATATTCAACTCCTTGCGATAATAGTCCATCATGTCCATTCTGTGACTTGTAAAAATTTATAGCAGTCACGAAAATAGCAATTTCGATATACTGTATGTGCGAGATTACGAATTATCATGCAGGAGTAGGAGCGAATTCTCAAGTGTCGTATATCATTATCGACATATCTCTGTACATTAGTCGAGTTGACATTTGTCCAAGAGAATTGACAATCGTACCATTATAGACAAGTTTTCTACATAGACGGTTGGCAATTGTTATGCCTTTAATAAACCATGAAATTATCAATTCCAAAAACTCCATCCATATTCACATTAAAGAATATACTTATTTTCAATAACAAAGACACTGACATCATTATGACTATAGTTACTTTAGTATTGAGTTAGGTGGTTAGGGTGTCTGGCAATCTCGTGATCGACGCTACGATCGTCATGATCTTTAATTTGAACTCGGAAACAACAATGGCACGGACAGATGTTCAATTCTCATGAGCGGCCAGCTGTTATATCGCTTTAAAACATGCGGCCGCTATACCTACAAGTCCTATGTGTACTTTTTACTCCCAATAGAATACTTGCTTATCGTGCGCAAGGATTCAAAAAAACCGAGGTAGTTTGTTTTAATTTTTTAAACTTCCACATATGTTCCAATTATTATTAATAATGGTTTGCGCGCAGCCAATAATCACCCAATCAAACAAGTCACGTGGAAAAGAGTACAAAATACGACCATCGTTCTTCTTCCTCGATAATTGCACAATGACCACTACTTATTGTCAGTTTCAATTGCAAAGTCTTTCCAGATATTACAAGGGAGGATGCCGCGACGAGGACTTGAAAAGGAAGGTCGAAAAGTTCTTTTCGACTTCTGGCTTCTTTTCTTCGCGCTCAAGCCTGGAATTCTATACTGGTAAGGCGGAATGCCACCCATTATTTCGTGCCGCGGTAAACGCAGTCAAAGCTTGACAAGCCGAGACTCTATGGGATATGCAGAACAGTTATTAATATTCATAAAATAGTGTTTTTCTTTGGCTGACAATGTTTCTACCATGCAACGTTATCGTACCATATAATAGTCTGCTGTATTAACTTTGGATATTGCTACAAGAGACAAAGTTTGTTCAGACATTTAACAGCTTTTGTTTATCCTCTTCCATCTTTATCGCCTGAAAGGCATTAATAGTGCGGATGATCGTAAGTATATGCTAATTTCCAAGGAGACTATGGAGAAGATACATTCTGAACTTGAGACCCTCATTTCGAAAAAACTCCCACATATGAACGATAATTCCACCTACACCGACATTGAAATTATACAAATTGAAAATTCTTCCGGGTATAGTCAAATGGCTAAAGCGCTAAAGAAATTTAATACCTCTGCAAAGGCGGCTAAGAAATTACGCGAACTGCGTGAGTCGTATGAAAAGGCACGCGAACTGTTTAACGAAAAGAAATATCTATTTATCGCAGTAGACGTGGAGAGTTACGAGAGAGATCATGCTTGTATTTTGGAGGTCGGTTGGAGTATTTACGACTCAAGAAAAGACATAACTGACGACCCAGAAAATAAACCTTATTTGGACAGGCACTTTTGCGCCACTGAATATAGACATATGAAGAACGGGAAGTATGTGCCCGATATGAAGGATAAATATATGTTTGGGGAAACAATCTGGGCTAATTTGAACAGTATAGCCGACCAGCTTCGGGGAGATCTTAATGAAGCCGAAAAGGGTACTGTTGTCTTTGTTGGACACGATACAAAGACTGATGTAAAGTATTTGGAGAGCATCGGTATCTTTGTGGAGAGGGATATCGAACCGGCCGGAACTTTTGATACAGCTGAGATGTATGCTGCTAGATCTGGGAAAGCAAACGATAGAATAAATCTGGGAAGGTCTTGTGATGAGATGGGCATTGAAAACTATTGTTTGCATAACGCCGGTTAGTCTGATGAGGACTTGTGAGTGCTCGAGTGTAATGTAAACGCTTACTGAAGTACTGTTCCTTTGCATTTTTTAGGGAACGACGCGCATTATACTCTGCTGTTGTTTATTGAATTGTGCAGACAAACTCTTCCTGATATTGATCTATCAAATATAAACACAACACCGACAACCTCCAAAGTCACTTAGTAAGTTTTTAGGACTATTTTGCATGCCATTTTTGGTATAATCTCTTATTGACAGCGATTTGTTATAGCGAGGTCATCTAGAACGGAAGAACAAAACTATCACAGACCCCAAGCTGCAAGGAAGATGTCTCGTTTCCGACATTTGGACGTGTCTTCAAAGCTTATGTATTTAAACCAAAAGATTCCAACGATTTATTAAAGTTAC
This sequence comes from Paraglomus brasilianum, assembly GCA_910592345.1. Classification (NCBI taxonomy): domain Eukaryota; kingdom Fungi; phylum Glomeromycota; class Glomeromycetes; order Paraglomerales; family Paraglomeraceae; genus Paraglomus; species Paraglomus brasilianum. The sequence goes on from CAJVPI010000005.1 coordinate 76,890, forward strand.
TAGTAATAAATACGCCTATTGCTAGTTAAATATTGCAATCCCACTTTCAAACTGGTATGGGCCCACTTATAAGACGTGTCCAGCATTTGATCGCCGCATTAGTTATTTCCTATGAGTTCTGTTGTTATTTAGCTCGCTACGAAATTTCTCTTTTGCTAAAAGTATTATAACCTTATCATTTAGAAAACGCACTTACAATTTTATAACGCACCATTTTAGTAAAACCCTGCTCGAAAGAGATGACACAAAAAGTCTAATGTCCGATATATTATTGTTAATTCAACCAATAGCATAAATAAAAATGCAAAACAAAGATTTTATAAATTGTATGCAATTGTGGCTACATACTAATACTAATACCACTTGCCCACATTATAGTCTTGAGCAACATGCCTTTAAAAACATAAACGTACACCATTCATAATTGCGAAACTTTACCCAATACGTAAAAGATAACGGAACGTTGTACGAATTTCTTAAATTGTGACCAGCTGATCTAGACATAGGGCATTCATTCTCACAACACGAAGCATAAATTGCCAAAAGACCATTCTTAATATTTATCTTTTTAACGAACGACTTATTGCTTGTAACATTTAAATATGATTTCTTTGCTGAATTCTGATGCCGGATCCCTCGATATTAGGGCATCTCCGCTTGACCTCTTCCCGATCGAAATCTGGTCTCAAATAGTCATCCACCTGGACATCGATACTCTTGCAACTCTCCGCAAGACAAGCATCATCTTCCGTAAAATTGCTTTGAATCCTCTCCTCAGTCTACTTGTACAGACACCTTGTCTATCACCTCTTTATCACGTCACCCGGGCGATAAATCCTGAGCTACCTCTTCGGGATGTTGTTTTGCGTATGCATAAGCACATAGATGAAGTTATAGCAAACAAAGTAGGGGACGAACCGCCGAAATGGACAGATGATGTGGTTGAATGGGAGAAGTATGATTCTGAGAAGCCTTATTGGGTGAATTCAGAAAACTTCAGAAAAGAGGTGGGGAGGCGAGGAAAGGCACGTTCAAGAGTATATGTGAAATGGGAGTGTCAGGTGGGGAACGAAAGGAAAATGTTGAGAAGGGAGGTTGCAAAGGTTTGGACATGTCAGAGCAAATATTTTCCATTTAGGTATGATAATTGAATTAGGAGGGGGAAAACAATTAGTCTAGAGAATGTTAAGTATTAATTAGTATAGGAATTTAGCGATTTCGTTACTAACATTTCTTCATCGATTATCAAGAACTCAGTTAACATGTTGTTAATTATTCTCAACTTTACCATCATCGCACCAGTAAAGATGAAAACAGAGAGTGGAAGAAGCGAAGAGAGGCCAATGGGAATTCATCCCGTGCACCAACAAAGTCCAAACCGAATTCAAAGGCCTCTCAAGCCAAAAACGCTCCAGAATCACAGTGGCTTTTCTCCCACCAAATCCGAAACAAATCCAAGCTTAAACGGCTTAATATCGGCAAGGGTGAAGAAGAGTTTCACCGCAAAATTCTCACTCGGTATGAAACCCCGCAAAAATATTTCGAGACGGAAGACGATGAATCGAGTGATGATACCGAGGTTAGAAGTAAGAAGGAACGGCAGTATGGCGAATTGAATTCTACAGAGAAGATGGTGTTTGCGCTTACGAGGTTTTATGAGAGTCACGATAAAGTATTAAAGTTTTCGCCGAAATTGAGTTCGTATCAAAGAAAGGAGTTGCATAAGCAAGCTAATGTATTTGGACTGAGAAGTAAGAGTTTTGGAGAAGGCGAGGACAGGTTTTTGGTTATCTTTCGGAAAGACGTAAAATTATGTGATTAGTCATTTTTGTGGCATTTGACTTTGTAAATACGACTATCAACGAGAAGTAATGACGAACTATAACAACAACTACTACAACAAGAACGATGTGAACAACAACAATAATAACAATTACATACTATAATCTACGTTAAATTTTAGTTGGTCGTGAATTTAAGTATCTGAATTTTTTTGGTTATTAGTATTTATAGTAATCTGACACTTTTAATGGAGAATATTAAAATAAAAGCTCGCTGTTGCAAGTTTGTATAAGATAATGATTCTAGTAGGAATGACATTTGCCAATGACATTGGTCTGTTAGAAATGTGCTGTAAAGTGGACTTAGTAGCCCACTATTTTATGCCTCGTTGTTAAGGCTTGTTGGTGCCAATGATCGCATTGGTTTACATTCAAATGTTTAAACGTGCGGCAAAAATTTTTCCTGACGCTCGTCGCAAAAAAAAAAATTGCCATGGAAAAAAAGCATATATCGCATTTTAAATTCTACTGCTCGCTCTTTTGGACTTAATCAAACATATTTCACGTGATGTATTGCAAGGCGAAGAAGCTTTCAAAAGCAACAATTTATGGATAAAGATCACATGTCAATTTTCGCGAATCAAAGTTCAATAATAACAAGTCTAATTTACGCTATTAATGTTCGCTTTCTTTATTTAAATCATTCGCATTTTACCACTTCCTCGAAATATCTCCTTATGCCTTTTTGATCATTCATCGATATCTCCCAAACTCTGTTGTACATCTTTTGGATAATATCGATCATATTGAATTCCATGTAATAGTAATGGCACGATTTCTTTATTTAATTAACAATTTCGCCTGCATTGAATTTTTTTTTTTTACTAAAGAGTTGTTAACTAAATCCGAGAAATAAATACTCTCTCCGATTGGTTACAAACAGCTCATCTGTGACCATATAATATTAATTCAAGTGCTATGGCGTCGTGTGCAACCGTCAATTGTTGATGCGAAAAGTCCCCATTTTATAAGAATGCATTGGACATTATTAATATGTGCAGCACATATCAACCATAAAAGTCGATAGTCCGGCGAATTCGGTGATCATCTTGATGTCACGAGATGTTCCTTTAAAGTTACCTAATCACTTTGTTTAGTTTTTTGTTCTATTTGTAAGCCTAGAATTAAGAATACCCGATAGAAAGTCGATTGTAAATAGCGAACGAATCTTCGTGGTAGCCTCACTCATTTTTTACTTATGACCTTTTACAACCACGTCAAAATACAGATTCTTTAAAAACCAAAGTTAGAGTATATCTTAATTCTGCAATGTCCGAGCTTGGAGCACAGCGACGGACACAAGCAACACAAACGATTCAAGCACCATCAGCATCTCATGCAACAGGAGAAACACTGCCCATAAGTTCTCTGGAAGAACCCGAAAGAGAGTCCGTTGAAGTTAGGATCCTCGTAGATTATTCAAGAAAAACATGGGGTGCATGGAGGAGATTTGCCGTATGGAGGAAGCCCCGGTTATCTAAAGCGTTTCCTGAAGAGCTAGTCGGATATGTAAGTTTCTATTTATTATGAGATGTTATGACCTGAATTACATGTCCCGAATAAAGTTCGAATGGGTAAGCGTTCGAGTGGGTAAGCGTTCGAATGGGTAAACGTTCGAATGGGTAAACGTTCTAACGGTAAACGTTCTAATGAGATTTTAACATTCTGGTTTTGAACATGTGTCGTTATTCTGTTCTCATTTTGCAGATGGATCCAGATGTATATTCGGAACGAATCAACAAAATTCACGTTTGTATAGATAGGCAGCAGTTTGCTAGGTGGATGGCTTTAACAGCAGAGATTATCGATTATATTGGCGCCATCACTATTGTTGCATTTACAGTGGGAGATGTAGAAGAAGCAGTGCCATACACGAGAATAATGATAATATTAATGCTAGCATTTCATGTGGTGACGATGAATGTTGTTCGTTTACAAAGGATTAAGGTGTGTTTGGTGATCGAGTGAATTACGAGACTATATTCGGGCTCATCCTTATTTACCCCATTTCATTCTCATGTTGCGATAAATATAGGCTCAAGCCAAGTATGATGAGATGGCTAAAGAATGGTCGTCATCAACTGTGAAGTATGAATTTGAACCAAGGGGATTGTGGTTGGGTCACAGGATGGTAATTACATAAATGAGACGATTATATCTGTTAGTCATTTCCGTTTGGTAGAAAGACGTTAACATGGCTCTTTAATATATTTCAGTTGTTAACAATCGTGGTAACGCATCGGTCACAAGCTTTTGATCCTGACCCCGAGACGCTTCCGCCTCCCCCACCTGTTTACACTCAAGAGGAGGTTCCTCCTCCGGTTTACTCGTTACACGTAGGACTTCCGGATACTGTTTCTCTGCCTCCTCCAAAAAGATTCTCCGTTCCTGTAATAACCATTCACTCCGAGGCAGACACTAATACAGAGCACGAAACACCATTACTAGCCGATTCCTCAAGTGTATATGAACTGTTCGGTGGGAGAAACCGGACGGTAACTTCAACTGACGCTGATTCCTCGAGTGTGCATGAGATGATTGGCGTGAGAATAGATCCAATTGAGGATCAGCAGGACGAAACAATCAACTCACCAGACATTGTTGCTTACGATAGCTCATTAACTCCCTTAATTCCTTCTCATACGAGAAATGACAATGGATAACATAGATGAAACTTATTTAAATATTTATGTCTGTTGTGCATGCATTATTGTAGTGAAAGCCGATGTGTATGCAACAAACATTCTACTACGTTCCTTTATACATCTTGTATTTATAAAATAATACACACTGATATAATTCTTTGAAGAAAAAGTAAAATTGTTCTTTAATGAAACAAGACAAAATTTAATCAGAGTTCTTCATGTTTTCGTTCCTTGTTTTTATCAGTTTCTTTATCACTTTCATCATCACTACTGTCATTCACATTCTTGTTCGGTTCTTGTGCAAACGACACTTCAAATCCAATCTTGTAGCTATTTCCTTTTCCATTTAAAACATCTTTTAAAAACTTTTCTATTCCCTCACCATCAAATGGTCCTAAATATGGACTATATATCTTTTTGTGAGGACTGTAAGCCATTAAAACGGGGAAAACATCCGCTAACTTGAAATCCTTGATAAGTTTTCTCGATTCATCTGCTAGTGCATTGAACCACATGAATCTTAATGGCACTTGATTCTTTAACAAATTGTAAAGGTTCTCGTTTACTTTGGATAGGATCTCTTTTGCGTTTGAGAATTCTGCAACTGACTCTGGATATTCTGGCTCGAGCGGAAGGAATGTAAAGATACAGAGACCAGCAGTATGAGACAGACAGTGCTTTTTCAAATCCTCCTCTGTCTTTATTTCATTAATGATTGAATTAACTAAAGGGATAATAGACAAACCGCATTAGAAATGGATTCCCAGACATACATGTTGTTATATCATGTCAATACGAGACAAACGATACGTTACATGGTTCAGGCTTTGGAGATGATGCTGTTGTTGACTTTTTCTCGGTCTTTTTAGTTTCTTCTGGCTTCTCGACAGTCGATATATATTTGTTTAGGAAATCAGACAAAGATTTGTGATTGTATTTGCCTACAAACATAATTCGAATACGATCTCGATAAGAAACACCGAGATTTAGCGTCAAAAGAATTTTTATATAGACGTCTATTACCAACCTTCATATTTGATAGGTTCGGTTTCACCTTTTGGAATAATTAACAGTGTTGGAAATGTGGTTACGTTGAATCTTGAGACTATCTCGGTTTCCTTCTGTCTGACCTCGCCAAACAATCCACCGCGATAATCGGCTGACAAAACTTTGTACAAAGGTGTTGTACGATCCTTGTTGGTGAACAATATAACTTTCGAAACGGCCGAGTTCTGTAGGCAAAAAATAAAAAAAAAATAAAATTTTTTTCGAAATGAATATACTAAGGTCTTTGTTATGTAATTACTAGCATATAATGTTTGCACCTACATTCTTTTCCAAGAATTCATTGATAGTAAGCGACTTTTTTGTCGGATATTTGTTTGATATCGGTTGAACATATGATGGTAATTCAGCCAGCACATAGTCCACGAATGCTTTAGCAGTCCTCTGGCCAGAATACACTGCAAACGTTGTGAGCTAAACAGCCTAACCTACTTTTTATAAAAATGATATCTAGACTTACATTTTGGTTTTTTAGTGTACGTGGCAGGGTTCCGTCTGTCAGGTACACGCCGGCTTGGAAAGAGCTTTATAGTAGGAAATCCTGATAGGGCATCTTATTATTAGTAACACGGATTCTAACAGAATCTATATTACTTTTTCTGATGCTCCATCCCTAACCTTGAATCTCAAACTCTTGGCATAAACCACGATTGGTATCTTCATTGCAATCAACGGAAGCAACTTTTACAAGACCTTTCAAGGTAGCTGCTGCGTTCTTATACTCTTGAGTGATACTGTTCTTTCAAGAAAAAAAAAACACATGATTATTCAATTGTTAATCATATAATAATAATACGTCTCACTTGCTTTGAAAATACCTTTGACAATGTGGACACCACGGAGCAAAAAACTCTACCAAGACCAGTTTCTAGACGTTAGATTGATTATACAGAGGTTAATTGGGCGACGTTGATTATGTGAAAGAACGACCTGCTTATGTAAATATCGTACCTCAGTCATTATAACCTCGTCTTTAAAATTATTTTTATTCAAGATGATAACGGGGCCATCTTTATCATAAAGAGCATACGTCTGTTGTAAAATGGCAACAATAAGCACGAACAAGGCTAATTTGCCTCTCATAGCGGCAGTCTGTTCGAGAGAGTAATACTTTCAATGCGGATATTGCAAGCAAGGAAATCTACAATGTGTTGCTCGTTCATTGGTTATACCGTAATGTTGTGCAAACTTAAATTCCCACGATTAGCCGAACAAACAATTTAAATTTGTTATTAGTATTAGTGAACGGGGCCATACTATCGTTTACTGAATAGTTTCGAACGATTTTATATTAATATATTATTTAGTGCACGTGCTATTTTTTCCTATTCCTAACACAAATATCTACTCTACCCGTGCTATGATATATAACGACACAAGAGAATTAATAGTATGAGCTCTCCCCCAGTTCGCGAACACACTCACATTTAGTATATGTTTTCATAATTTGTAAGGTTGATAATAGCCATCAGTTGATCATCGTGAAGGCGCGCGTCTAATAAAGAACGCGAGCGCCTATTAGCCGTAAAATACTCCTCTAACATCAATAATTATGACCAAGTTAATATTGGAACCAGCAGGTTAGCGAAATGCATACCAAGTACTTATGTACTTGATAGTACTATCTTAGTCAATTGCGCGCGTTAAAGCAATCACCAGAACAATACAAATAAGTGATATTTACGTCATTGCTTGTGGCTTTGATAACGCGTTGAAATACTAATAATTGGTCGTCGAAAATGTGATAAAAACTTGCCCAAAATTGAATTATCAAAGAACCTTCCTTCCAGAGGACGTTCACCTATTACAGACAAGACAAGATCGCGAATGATCGTATCAGCATTTAGATTGTGTTGATATTCCAACAACAATCATGAGGTGTGCATGTCCCGTGTAAATATGACTTGTTTATTTAATATCAATATCGAGGATAACGGTTTACTTTGATTTATCGCATTCTTCAAGAAACTGTAAACAATGCATATTTAAATATGACCTGATGAGAAATGCAGTGCCTAAGTATGCATTGATGGTTGTTAAGTAGGCAACAATAACTCGAGCAAATTATTTTAGGACAGATTATATTATCCAATTGACGTACGTAGTGGGAAAGAGGGTTCTAATGAGACATTTCCTTGAATAGTCGCTGTAAAGAACGAGTAGACGAGGAAATGTAATCCGTATGAAAAATGTTGTATTTCAAAATTGCGCGGAGGCTTTATCCAAGAGGCGCATATACTGTGAGTATTTGTAATGCATGTCAATGGGATGTTTTAGCAAGACTTTTATTCAGACCAAACGAAAAAAATAAATTGATCCCCATCCCCGTGATCAATAAAAATTGTTTTGGGGTAGTGTGGCTTACTGCCTGCCAGTTTCTCACTGCAACTATGAGTGACCTCACAAAGCCTCCAAGCGAGGAGATCTTAAATGAGAAAGTGAGTAGCTGTGAAGTCTGTTATATAACCATAACGGAATCGATATTGTTGTAATAACTAAGGTGTTGACTGTATTGGCAGTGGGATCTGTGTATATCGAATTTTCTCGTTAAAAGTGGAATTGGACTAAGTGTTGGCATTGTTGCGTCTGCTCTATTATTTAAGCGTAAGCGTCCTATATCATGTTCATAAACGTGCATTAAGGGGAGTCAATTGTGATAATAATTCTTACGGCTCTTTATTCGTATTTGTGCGGATTCTGTTGTTATTATAGGTCGCACATGGCCGATGGCATTAACCACTGGGTTTGGCATAGGGGTCGCATATGCTGACTGTCAGCGCACCTTTAACCCTATCGATTTACCCGGTATAAGACTTGTCAAAAATTCAAAGAAGTAGACGAGGGGACTATATACGGATGATGCATTGGATACAATTTCCTGGATCGCTGATTAGTCGATAAATAACTGCTTTAAGTGAGTCAATGGTTTATTGCTCAAACAAATTGAGTAGTCGTTTCGTTCGACACATATCGGGAAATGATAGCTGACGGTTCTTAATCTAAATAAGACGATCAAATAAATGACAAAGCTTATAGACAGCCGCCCAAAGCTAGTAGAAAACAATGATAATTTTGCGAAAGTTAATTCGGGGTGCAAGAAAGGATTATCAGTGTTGTGTTGATACGAATAACATCAGAAAGAACAAGAACCGATAATAGTCTACTAACCTGGAAATCCACAGGCGGATGCGATGATAAAATAGAAGATCAACTGTGGATAACATTGCAATGGACGTAAGTAATCAATATTCAACAGAGCCCAATATAAATGTAATTTAATTACTTACAATAATAACGAAGATCAGAATAATCATCAGTTTCATATTCTTCCACCACATCGATCGCTACAAATGCAACAAATGGTGACAATTAGTTGACATTATAGATACAACGCTATACCTTTCATGCGCAACTCTTTGCAGTCGCTACCCCGAAATTTGATACCAACCTTCAGTGCAGTACTTCGTTTTTTGAAGGCAAATGCCTGTTGATTGAGACTGTCTGTCTTATCAACAAGTAATTCAATCCGTTCTCCTCGCTCCAACACACGTTCTATTTTTCATTTTTATAATTAGTTTTTCAGCTCCATAATACTGTGTCACAAGCTGAATATATCATCTCGTGAATAAGTGAACCGCTAAGCAGTCGTATGGACACTGCCATAAGCCAACGGCCACTTTTATCCCACTCAGTTTGTATTTAAATAGCAATGACACTCCTCAGTGGGACGGGTGCTTATTAATGGGAATATAGTACACTGGATAGTGATGTCTTACCAATATTATGAACCATAACATCTTTTACTTGTTCAATCTCACCATGGACTTGTCTAATTCTATCAGCATTAGGGTTGCTCGAATAGTATTCCTACAAAATGAAGACAAAAAATGCAGTTCAACGAAAGAGATGATTAAGAAGTCGAGGTTCATAGCTGTCGCATACCATTCGTTCAGCAATGATTTTGGAGAACTCGTTCATGCCATAAGCCAATGCGGTATCTATTCTGTCTTTGGAATAGACCTTGAAACGTTGCTTAATGTCTTCCAGGAAAGCAAATGGAATTCGACGTTGAAAAGAATCATCGGCCATGCACATATATGTCACTCCATCTTCACAGATATAATGAAAAAGGTATCTACAATGGATATTGAAGCAAGTTTTATCGGTTTATAAGCATGCGAATAGACTTATGGCATAGAATATTTTAAAGTTGCGGTATATTATAGGCTAAAATCGCCTTTATTAAGCCTTGAATTTACTTGCCTGTCGTATACATATGTCAATTTGGAGTTATTTGGAGGGATTTTGTCGAGTATAGCCTGCGTAACTGCAGTGAATACGAAGGTGAAGCCAATTTATACAATTAATACCCAAAGCTTCACACAATCTCTCTATGCTCCATGCCTCCAAATTCCGTGCTCTCCGCTCCCCTCCTATCTTATGTTCCATGACATGCCTTGGGTGAAATTCCCGGTAGTGTTCGTGTATTCAGAGAGAATAACAGGCCCGCGGGCTACTAATCCGTAGATGATAGACATTATTCTTCGATATTAAATTGTGAGAAAAATAAAAAGTGAAGAAAAAGAGTGGCGTATGTTTTCCCCAACTGGCAGAATGGGGTGTATATATATGTACTGGAAACTACACACCACACCGGACTCGTGATGATGCCGAATATTGTATATAATTGAGATGGAAACACGGTGTGCAACTCGGTCCGTTCTGAGTATAGTAAGTCGGAATTACTTTTGAGGTGTCGATTATTCATAACAACATGAACAGGCTATTGTGTGGCTGGTATATTTACACCAACGAGTATGTCATCTAGCATGTCACATGCAGATCATACAAAATTATCTTATCTGGAATCAAAAAAAATCGTGCACCACAACCAGTGATTCAAAAATCATGAAAAATAGCTTATTTGAAAGCCGAGATTTTATTAATGAGTATCCGTTTGATGATTGTAATTTAGTACAGCCAACCACATAATTGATTCTATTCAATTTATGCTAGAATGTACATTGGTTTCGAGTCTACACTTGGGCAAAAAATCGATGATATTTGCCAATAAAAATTCTGTGTAAACTAATCTCAAGTGCATTCCCCTTTTGCAAAAATCATCCTGTACTAAATTCAGTACAATAGATTTATTATTATGGGAATATCACTGCAACCCATATAGATAATTAAAAAAAGACAAAGTTTCTTGAGATTTACTCTTTATTTTCAGGTATTCATATCATCAAAAAGATGCCTGCTAAATAAAGCAGTTAATACACACACCTTTTGAATTATTACAATATCTACAATGTGCCATGGGTAAATCGCTTTACCTCCTGTTGTTCATTTTTTTGGAATAGTACACAACTCATGTTGTGATTCTAATTCTGCTTCTGTCTTGATCTTGTCATTGGTTGTGAGCTTTGTTTATTAAGGTAGTTTTCACTAATCATCTCATGCACTAACTGCTATCTAAAATCAAAGTGTGTTATATTATGTGCTCCTTCATGCCATTTTTGAACAAGAGAAAAGCATTGGATTCAGCAATCCCCAACAGAAAAGCAAATACATGCATCTTAATCTGCCAATTTGCTCCTTGCATAATATCATGAAAGGATGTCATATTATCTCACACCTATTAATTACACATGTTGATCTTAATCAATGGTTACAGCTTGCTCTTGCCAATTCACTGTAGTGATAAGGTCAATCTCATGAATGTTATTATTTTGCTCTTCCTCCACACTATTATCAGATGCATCTGTTGTTGGCAGTTCTGTCATAGTTGTGATATTCCAGTATTTCTAGAACATTTTCTTGCTGGTAGTCTGGCTAGTATGCTTGGGATCATTGTCTTGCTGGAAGCCAATCATTCCCAAGCATGATATTAATCTCTGGAATGTGCCTGCTGATAATATTAACATAAAACTCAGCATTCATTATTTGCTGAAAACAAAACAAACTTGTTTTTCCTTGACAGAGAAACCACCCCATACCATAATCTTTGTTTGGTCTTTTGGCATGGGGCAAGCTTGCTGAGCACCTTTATGCCAGCACTCTACTGTGTTCCAGAAGAGCTGAAAAACTGTCTCATCCGAAAATAAGGTCTGATTCCAGTCATCATTAAGGTGAGCCTTTGCCCATTCCACCCATCTTTCTTTGTGCTTGGTAGTTAGCATAGGTGTGGCTTTGAGTAAACTTTTTGATTATAATTATGATCAAGAAAATTTGTTCTTCTTCGGCAGCCCATCGAAAATTATATTGCGAGTCATCAGTTTGTGGAATGATGTTAGCATGAGGAGAATGATGACCAGCCAAGGGTAGCCATATGGTGAGCAACAGTAACATGGGATACTTTTGTGGCAAGCACTTGTGTAGAAAGTGAAGTATCCCTGCACACATACTGTCCAAGTGCCCGAGATGCATGTGCAGTAATTTTTGGGCGGCCCAGCACCTTTTGCATGCCAGTTATCATAAACAGTACTGCGTAATGCTGGTTTGTGTATTAATAATACCACTCCAAGACTAAATATATCTGACTTTTTATCACGCTTAGTATAGCTACTATATATGCATCTGGGGTCAAGATATGCAAGACTTCCTTTGCTGTTTTTGTTGTAAGATCAAGTCAGACTAAGACAAGCCAATTTGTTTGGCCATTATTCTACAACTGTAATATAGTCCGACGTTGTTGAAAGAGGCATTGTGCATGCAGTTATCTCAAAAGTTGTTGTAATAATTGCACTGCTAAGTACGTTAAACTATAGCTCGAAACATAAGCTTTGTTTTGTATTTGACGCGTTGTAAATTGCATGCGTACATAATGCGCTAGACGTGTTTATGTCGCGCGTAAACAACCACACCAGGATACAAAACCCAAGGGGAGAAACCGGGCTTGGATTAAGCCCGTCCTTCGGATTTGGCCCACAGCCGTTGTTGGAATGAAAGAGTATGGTATGAGTATGGAAGTTGAACGAACAGCCGTTGCATAGCTGATATGCCGATTTTGGCTACAACGCAATGACATCTCGATACGATCCGTTTTCTTATCCTGACCGTACATCATGGAAGTCACGGGACTGCCAATTTTTGTGGCAATCGCTATAACGTTAATATTAAAGGGATGGGAGACCCTAATCGAAATACAAAATGGCCAACCTTTACAAAACTCTCCTTATTTTCATACATGGTTTCAGGGGAAGTGACAAAACCTTCAAGGTAATCAAGTAAAGAACACATCAAAGACCCGCAATTGCAAAATGGAATAGAGAATTCAAACAAAACAACTTTGTTTCTACTATTACAACTGGTAATGCAACAACCTTTACACCCACATCAATACTCTCGAATAATACTCTCACCTTTCTTTACTCAAAAGGACTTTCCAGAAGACCTTGAGAAACTTATTCCAAATTCCAAGTCAATAGTCTACCCACGCTATGAGACACGTGGTGACCTGAACAGGGCCGTTCGAACGCTCTGTGAATGGTTGGAGAAGAGGGTGGCTGAGCATCAAACATACAACACTGAAGTCGTCGTATGTCTGCTTGGTCACTCAATGGGTGGGATAGCGGGCGCAGAAGCAATACTAGCATATACAGACAACACGAATTGTCCGATCAAGTTCATTGGATTAATTGCATACGATACCCCGTTTTTTGGTGTTCACAAGAACGTTCATACGTCGGGTATGTTCCATGGTCGCGTAATCGAATCTATTACAGGCAATTCTGGTTCTAACAATCTCATATGTTCGATATCTTGTAGCCGCTAATCGCGTACAAACGGTGACAAGAGACGCCATGGAAACCTATTCAACCATTTCCTCTGCCTTTACCAAATCATCTACGAATGCGCCCAAGCCAAGATCGTCCGAGACCACAACCAAAACCGTCACAAGCGGAACGGGAACTTCTAAAAAGAAATCCTTTGGCTTATGGGAAACGCTGGCGACAACTGCGGTGGTTGCTGTTGGCGGATACGCTGCTTATTCGAATAGAGAGAAATTGAGCGAAACTTTGAAATGGGTTGGAGATCATTTGGAATACGTTTCTGTACTTGCGGACGAAGATGAATGTCAGAGACGGTAGGTTTGAATAATTATCGTCTTGATTTTTGAAATTGGTATAAATACTGAATACTAATCGGGGCATTGATAACAGAGTCGATGGTATATTAGAACATTCCGATGAAATCGTATTTCGTTGCTTTTACACAATGGTAAATGACAATTTCAGATCTTTTAATTTAACTCGCCCTTTTTACAATACGCTTATTCTAATCTTCGTCTTAATTTGTTCAGATTCCTTCAACAGTTGCTGGCACACCATCGCGCACATTTATCACGCTGCCGCCCAAACCAATTCCACCGTACTTTATTGCTATCAGCAATCAATCTCGCGATGAGATTGACGCTCACGTCACTATGTTCCAGCCAGAAATAAATCAGCATTATAACCGGCTGTTACAGGCGACTACCAAATTGGTGACGAAGAGGCTGCAACAAATGTGAGAACGTTACATAAGGATAGTGAACAGTATGTTCTATCTTGGATAGAATTCTCTCAATTGAGTAAAATATTCCTTTGATCTTTTGTTTATTTATTGTAAGTTGGGGATTATTCAAGTAATAGATTAAATTTAAAAGTTGAATGCGCCTGTCTTTAGAAGTCTCGCATCTTTCCCTTATTATTCTCCAAGCTAGATTGAGTATGGCACCCAACGACCTTTACGTTGAAGCAAGTGTGAGTCGTAAATATACTTGTATCGTTTTACATTCCCATATCATACTTGAATCGGGATATAAATTTGAACCAATAGAACCTTGTTCAATTATGTGTATTGCTGGTCACTACCAGGATTTTACTGAATCAATGATACACGTAAAATAGACTCCAGTTTGCTAAATTTGTTCATTTTTATATGCGCTAATATACCATATTTTTCCATCTGATCATCTGCCTTTTGCAAATTTCGGTTAGCGAAAGTCCCGAAACATAATATTGGCACCCAAGGGTACGAGCAACGTCTTTGGCAAAGTTTCACTCAACAAGCCAAAACACAGCATGAGCAAGACATTCAAGCTGCCCTAAGGGTAGAAGGAAAAAGTTGACAGAAGTCATACAATCAAGTTATGTCAGCTGTGAGTATTAATAATCTGATTGATATTATATTCTTTCTTTTTGCATAAAGTAATCAATTAAATCGAATTTTAGAATCAGCTAAGGCTCAATTTATAAGAACTTGTTCGAGACGGAAAAAAAGGTCAGCCCTATTATGTATGACTTATAGTACAGTGCCAAAAAAGAGAATGTTTCATACCGGCACAACAACTCAAGTGACTCATCCAAACAACTCCTCTCCCGCCTCATATCAAGCCAATCAGTAATAGCAGTTCTTTGTCTCTTACGCACGACGCGACGATGATGTCACGTGGAATGACTCTCGAAGAATGGGTAGTAATAGAATATTATTTATTAGGGATTGGAAGTTACTTCGGCTGGAGTTGGAGTCAAAGGATATTGGCCTTAACCATTCCTCAACTTCCTTGAGTGGTAGATGTACCACACACCATCTCGCAACGACAGAAAGGCCTCTCGTTCTTATGTTATTTTCTTGCGGGGATTGGAAACAAACATATCAGCTCATTGAAAAAGGATATTGCGATGTTTCTAAATAATTCAGGTACGTCTGATCAAGCAATTGATACCTTATCTAACATGCAGTTGGTTCTACGTCAAGGGAGATCGACGTGAGAAAAATATTATATCTTCTATTCACAGAGATAATGTGACGAGGTCTTGTAAAGCATCGGATTAATGCCATAATCGTTAATATCGATGATTATTATTATCATAACATTCATGGTCTACGAATTCCCACAACTGCGTCAACTAGTACAGTTGCACACATGACTACAGTCCTTGCGATCCCAATACCTACAGCAACTGCGATTCCAAGAAATGTTGAAGATGATGTATATGCAAGCATACATAACCCACGAATTGTTGATAATAATAATAACATTTTGATCACTAAAATAGAAGATCGATTTATGGCTCAATCTTTTAATGATCGGTTTGCAAAGCAACATGCACGTTCCGAAAGTGATTTACTTGACAATCTAGCCGTTCATTGTTACGATATACTAATACGTAGACTCATTAGTGAAGATAATCCTCAGGTTGATATTAATCAAGAAAACGTTGTTCAATCAACAGATGATGAACCTGAAAACTTGGCACAGCAACCATTATTTAACTTAGAAACAAAAAATCAGCATAATAATAATCGTGCATTCTTCCGACCGAAAATTTCGGATTTTGGTGTCGTACAAGAATAATTTCTATTTACGTCACATGATAACGATGGCTTTATTATCGTGATAAGAATGCTTTGTAGACTATCTACTGTTTATTATCTGTCGATTCATTGTCATATAAGATTGCTGTCTCAACGGGGTCCTCCCCTGTCTTCTGTATATGCTTTTTTCATTACCCAATATCTAACAGTCTTCTCTCCCTCTTTTGGCATATACTGACTGACCTTTGAGCATTTTTGATACAACTGACTGGTTTAAGCGGCATGTACGTCCAGAGGCACTTCGAATTTCCGCAGCACACGTTTCTTGACTGAAACTATGACTTTCCCTTTTACATTCCTCAAAGATTTCTTTGAATTCTTGAAGGCTTTGGTGAGCTTGATCACCGATTTAGACCATTTTTCACTATCATCTTCCAACTTGCTAACAACTGCCCTTTTTGAACCTATAAACAAGAACTTTTCAGATATGAGAATCTGACTCTGACGAATTACGTATACAGATATTCATCAAGTGACATTAATCCTTCAGAATGAACAATCATGGAGAAAGCTCAACGAGTGGTTCTCTAAATGTTATGTCTATAATAATAAGCAATTCAAAAAAATAAACATCAAAATAAAATGCAAGGCGCTGACTGGCCTCGAAAAAAAAAAAAACTCTTTGTATTAAAGCGCAATCTTATGTTGGAAGCATTAGCAAACTTTTATACCGTTGAATAAATTTGTAATTTGTATTAGTGTTATTATTATTATCATGTGAGCGGATTTTATTAAGGTAGTGGTCGCATCGTTACCGTAAATAAAATTTATTCTTGTACGACACAAATATCGGATTATTTTGTCGGAAGAATGCACGATTATCAAATTTGTAAAATTAATTATTTTTTATTAGCCAATCATATTGATCTATCAACCAATCATATTAAAACTTGAATTGACCAATCAGACAAATGTCTGGACAAGTGTTATTTCAGAAAACAAACAATATTTAATAAAAACCGACTACTACATGTTATTCATCTCTTACACGAACACTTTCTTGTTGAACAGTCTGACTCTGTGTTTGACCTTCACTATTAACTAGCGCTAGACGTCTCATCACTTCAGTCAGAAATGCATCACAGTGAATGTATGCTGTATCCAACCATCAAAAATTTCGATTGCCTGGTTTGCAATTTCTCGTGACAGGTAAGCTCATCAATTAGCCCGAGAGATAAAAGGTTAAATCGTCTGACTACCATAAATGACCAAACGTTCAGTTAATTATAAATACAGTCAACCTCGATAAGTCGCCCAAGTGGGCTGGGTGGGCTATTTTGGCCGACTTATCACTTACTGAGGGCACGTGACCTAACCGAATAATAAATTTAATGCAAAAAAACTATCTAGTACTAGAGTAGTTGTTTCATTGAATTAATTTGTTTCTTCCTTATTTGATTTTGTAAGTTGTTTCTTATTTGACACTGGTAATGTTGGCCGACATATCGAATAGTGAAAAAAGGGGCTGGAGACATTCGGCCGAATTATCGAGGTTGACTTGTACAGCACACAAGTACCTTCATCACACAGAATCTTTACATAGACTTTTAGCCACAGACTTTTTCGTTTCTCCCATGATAAGAGTATGGATAAGTATATACCCGGTTACAGTGTGACAACCGTTGTGCATAATTTGTGTGACAACATCGAAATAAATATCACTCTGAGCTTTTTGATCTGGGCCAGAACAATTGTATCAAGTCGAAAATATAAATTTTGCACTATAATGACACGTTAATATGGACTCATGCTATATTGCACTGGGTTGTTGCCCAACTTTTTATTATAGCGAGCTTCGACTGTACACCTATAGCCCCTAAATGCACCATCGGGATTTGTTATTATCAGGAATTTATCCTGTCAGGTTGCACAACCAGACACGTCGTACAGTCCATAATATTTCTATTTATGGAGGAAGGGATAATATTTGAGCCTGCACGCGTGCAGGTTGGCAGGTAAATTTCCGATCATCAATCCCGAGAATTTATCCTCCAAATACGCACACATGATTTTTTAAGGATAAATTTAGTAATGTACTTAGCTCTAAGTCCCAAAGCGGGCTATAGTGTGAGGGAGTGCATTTATGGACGAATTAAATGTAATATTCTCCTTGAAGTTTATATTAAACACTATAGAAGAGAAGCTGATGAGCTATTTTACAAACTTGTCAAGTGCCATGTCGAAGACTGGCGTTGGGCGAAGACAACATGCGTGGAAACTACTAGCAGTGACTGTTATACTCATGGCATTAATTACGTTTTCTTTAAACTTTATGGATATATATTCTAGCACCACCGTGCCTATTATCGAAGACATTCCACCACCTCAACCGTTTGACAACGTCAAATTAGCACCATCTCCCTTCCTCGCGGAGTATGCACCTACCACATGTGACACTTCACTGCACAATAGCTTTCCCAGATATCGCACCTTCCGCCTCAGAGGTCCCCGCAATCGTGAAGTATTAATCTTCCGCTGGCTTCACTATGCCTTTACTACCCAAAAAGAATTATCCTGGCCAGATGCTGCACGCGATCTCTGTCCCTATCCACCTGAGCTTGCACCATCTTTCCAGCGGATCTTTGGTAAATTTGCTCCTTCCCCGTACTCTGATATAACTATATGGCCTGCTGGATATGCACCATGCTTTTTCTGGACTCATCATGGGTCTGGAGAGCAAGGCACTTGTGAGGGAGGCACGAGTTGGAGAATAACGATGAACTTTACTCTGTGGCGTGAAGCAGACGTGATGCTAGTAGACTTTCCATATCTCCTCCGAGAGGATTACCCACCATACTATGACCTTGCACGCTTTCCGCCAAAAAACACAAACCAAGTTTGGTGGTTAAAACTCATAGACGAGGGTCTAGCATACGAGTGGTATGCCGGACTCAGAGGTTTCCGCGAATTGTTTGAAATGACCATGGGCCCTCCTGCACGGGTTTTTGACATATTCCAACCGACTTTTGGGATTGCTCGAGACCGTATGCCTGCGTTTTATAATACTGTTGTGCCCTTTGAGAAGAAAAAATCAGACGTTTTGGTTGCATGGATGAGTGGAAACTGCTATCCCAAGAACAATCGAAACGAATTCGTCGCCGACCTTATGAAGTATACCTCCGTCGATTCGTACGGCAGCTGTCACCACACCAAAGATGTACCTGAATATGTTCTCGAAAAGTACGGAGTTAAGCCTGAGGGCAATGCGACGGCACATTGGCAAGCCAACATGTTTGAAGTCAAGCGGGATACGCTGTCACCCTATAAATTTATATTGGCACTTGAAAATTCCAACTGTATGGGCTATGTCACGGAGAAAGTCTATGATCCGATACTAATCGACGCCATCCCCATTTACATGGGCGCGCCGGACATTGATGCTTACGTTCCCCCGCATTCAATTATAAAAGTGACGGACTTTAAGACGGTCAAAGAGGTTGCAGATTATATAGAAAAGGTGGCAAATAACAAGACTTTATATGAGAGTTATTTCGAGTGGAAAAAAGATAAGACTTATAATAGCTTCTGTGAAAAGTGTTGGAAGGGTGATAAATCGTACATGTGTAAATTCTTGGAAAGAGCTGAGTGGGTTGATGAGTCTTAGAAAAAGTATGGGGTATTGAATTTAGACTTAATTATAGAATTTCTTGTATTCTTTGAGTGAACCACTAATTAAATTATTCGTGAAAAACCCCATAATTATTTCTATTACTTGAAATCTTCTTTTGCAGACTTGGTATCTGCTGATCTGAGCAATGAGACATAAGTGTTGTAGTGTTTGTTCTTATGGCGAACGAAAAACACGCTTGTAAATTTTTGCTCGGTCGTTTACACAATTGTGTATTGTATTTTTCTGTCGGTTATACGATATGTAGCATCTGCATATATTTCTAGATGAATTATTTGAGCGAGCGGAAGGTTAGGAGGGTGAATTGAGAGCATTTAAAATATGTGATACGTGACTGGTGACTAGCGGTGGATTATGAAGACGTTTATTAATGTACATCGTAATGTAATCACTAGGGAGGGTGTAGAAGACTATGCTGAACCGAGTTTCAATATTAGATCTTCGTCTAGTACTTTTCAAAGACATTGTTGATTTGGTAAAGATGTGATTTATACTATAGTAATATGAAGCATAAAGAGCCATTTTCAAGAATTAACTACGCCTTAATTGACGCGGTTTATAAGAATATCCCCGGTCAATTTTGATCTTCCCACAGTAGGGTGTTAGTAAGTCATTAAACAAGACGTGGAAAAGAAAATAAAAACTACTTCAGCGGCTTCTAAAGACAATTTTAATAATTCCATTAGTCAAATGGAAATAATCAGGGTGGATGCTATATTGCAATACGCGGGTTGTGACGTATTTGATAAATTTCGTTACAGTCCCCGGCGAAAAGAATGGCGGACGGTTTTTTTTATATTAATCATTTTTATTATTTTAAATAGAAGACCAACACCAATGCTACATATTTTATTATTAGATCAACAATTTGTTTGGCCTCCTTACCGAGTTGACCGCATCGGGACAGATATATATGTTGTCTTTCAGTTTTAAATTTATTCGATATTTCCCCGGTGAGTTCTTTATCGTATCGCCGGTAAAAATGTAAATCGCTTTCTCGTATCGGCGGTAAACAAATTCGATCTTGCCATCAAATTTGTAGGACCAAAGCATCATTCAATTGTGCATAAACGCGTTTACTTCGATTTCAGCATCAGCCGCGACAATTATTATCGAAATCCTGTCCACAACGCATGCGATGTCAGGCTTTTTTTTTTTTTTCTTATTCACCACGCAATTAAAGCGGATATCATAGTGGACCAAGAAAAGCAAACGCACGTAAGGATACAAATTTTCTAAAGAATAATAATCTTCTGACATGTCTGAAACAGAAGCGAGAGAAGAGACCGCCCAGAATAAAGAATAAATATCAATCAGTAATTTACAACGCAATTATTCGACTTACAAGTCATTAAGTCATGGCACAGTGTCTCATATAAAAAAGCAGCCCAATTAGGACATTCATATTCGTATTAATTAGGAAGTTGACCTCCAAAAATAAGCAACCAAAAAATTCTGATGATTTACGGATCATATTTCAGATACTATTATAAAAAATTTCGATTATTGAGAACAAATTGATTTTTTAATAAATTGGCAAGTTTCGCAGATTTAAATGAAATGGTTTGCATTGATGGTGAAATTACAGAGGGCAAGATCGTATTCCTGAAATTAAACAAATGTTGGGTGAAAGAAATTGGCGCTTCCAAACATACAAGCCGTCTAGCCTGGTTATTCCTTCGAAAAATGTTTCTCAGGTTACTGACTAGCCAGCTAATAGCCCTGACTTGAACTCAATTGAAAATTTGTGGAGTATAGTTAAGAGAAACGTGATGCCAAAAGATCTGAAAAATCGACTCTAATAAATTCAATGAGCTGGTTGTTATTGAAAGTAATGGAGAGCGAATTCTATACTAAAATTTATTAATAAAATCTACCCTTTTCTGTCATTCAAACAAGTTATTATTCGTGCTATTTGCTACATTAGTTATTATAGAATTGCCGGTTTTTTTTTTTTGAGGCGACTGTACTGTATAAATTTGTATAATAAAGATCGCAATATCAATAATTCAGTATACGACAAGGCGCTAAACCATGTCTTCTTATTGTCCACAAACAGTGGATCGTTATATGTCTCGATATAGTAATCTGCTGTAGCTGTGGACGTATGGAGGCTTGTCAAGAAGCCAATTACACTCCACTATAAGAGTAACTAATATTAATGGAGTTCTTAAATATAAAAGCGCTTTCTGTCGCATAAACAAGCCTTTTCTTCCGTTCAACCTTAAAGACTTGATCACTATTGTCAGCAAATAAATATTAATAGTTGACTAGTTAAAAGACAAACAATGGCAGCAGCGTGCAAGAATCGCGTCAAATCCCCGAAAATAGATTGACTTTGTTAAAGGTAAAGGGTTTGGATTTACAAACGTACCTTGTCAAGACGTCAATTGTTTGTCAACGCGTATGATTAATTTATAATTGTCTCAAAGGCAAATGGACAAACTTCCGTCCTGCATCAAACATTCGTTTTCTATTATCTGATTTTTCGTCATCCAAAATATTTTAGGACCATGCGCCTATATTGTTTCTTGGTACATACATAACAGCAAACATTTAGTTTCTCTCAACAATCCATGCTTTAACATCTTGCTGTGAATGTACTGAAATTAAGGGTGGCGAATTGTTATTCAAAATGGGAAATAGGTGACGCCAAAACAAAGGCATTACAAATATTTATTACCATTCAAAAAACCCGCACAAACTTTCCCGCGGTAGTTTGTAAGGACATTTTTTCAACTAGACATTTTTGAGTATTGTTAATACTAAGTACTAGTATCGTAAATGGTTCTGACAGAAGCTCCGGCTTTATAATGTACATTCGGTCAAATTAATTTCCATTTTATTACAATCCCTCATTGACAATCAGTCCTTTCAATAACAAGCGTCTTTGAACTTCACATTAATACCTCCCTCGGCAGTTTTTAGCACCACAACAGCACTCCTCCCCACCATTGATGTTATAATTGAATGTCAGTTCCTCTCCTGCTGGGATGTCCTTTTTAGTAAAAAATGCCAACTGATGCCATGCCCGGTCTTTGTGGTCGGTATAAAACTGTAATTTGCATGAGTATGAAATTAGATAAGTCATTGAGTGACAATCGTAGCTTAAAAGTTATGTATAGAATCTGAGACTTGCAAAAATGGATGACAATGAGCAACAAGAATCGCTTTGATCCTGACAAAATGTCCATAAAAAGCATCTAATAAAGCCCTTCATCCATTTGCCGCGCTGTCAAGTTTATGATATTGCATCTGATATAATACTCAACCTCCAGTATTAACAGCAAGAGTGCAGTATAAAATAAGCTTATATGAGATGTAATAAGCTCATGTCTCTGTGTAGTCAAAAAGGAGGTTACAGATATCACGTAACACTAAACTTTATGTGCTCTATATGGTAGCTGTTCCCGAGTCTTCTTGCTCATGCCTCTCACAATTACAAAGCCTTACTTACCGCTAACTGGATCAAGTTCTCATCACAAGAGTGGTTAAAGAATCTTGTAACATTGCACATGTAAGCTGCATCTAGACTATATATTAGAAGACAAGCATTCTGTTAACTTCTGTAGTTCCAATTGGATGCACTTTTTTTTTTCTCTTGTGGTAAATTCTGAATGTCATCAAAAAGTGATCAATGACATCACATACATTCTCTAATTATCAAACGAGCTAGGAAACTTCCCATTATATAACCATAAATGAATATCAGCAAAGCAGGAAAGGCAGTTATTTTTACATACCTTAACATAGTCGGGTCTCTGTCGTTCTCGACTCCAAAATCCAAATCAAACCAGTAAACGTGATGCAATATATTATAAAAACCCGCTCTTAAATTCGCTGTCTCGGCACTAATAAGCTCCCCAACATATTCGGCCACAAATTGACCTTTCGGTATTGGCTTAGTCGTTCTTACTCCCCATCCTTTACTTCGTGTTTTATATATCTTGGATCAATAATATGTGTAAATGGTACATTGGTTGCCAACATATGCAGATGAAGTAAAACGAATGAATTATTCTGTACGTCATTGCCATACATTCTATATTTGATTGCGTGTGATGATAACATACCAAAGAATAACTTTGTTCGATATAAAGAAGATCAACGCGAAAGGTTGGGAGAGCGAATGACAGACGCGACAAAGACTAACTCACCTGTAAATGCGGCCACGTTTTTGAGTTTTGTATGAATCGATTAGAACAGTCTTCTCCACAAGGGCACGATGACCCACATTCATATACTGGACCACGGAATTTGACGTCTGTTAATCGACCATTCGTGAATGGATAACCACCTGCGCATGTCAACGATTAATAAGACTTGAGAGACTATTAGCACTTGGATACAAAGCATAATAACCATTAATTACAAGCCAAGTAGACTTGCATAGAAATACCTGTATCCTCTGCTCTACATACACAATCTTCCCAATTCTATATTCAATAACAATGTGTAAGGTTAGGAACGAGTACTTAATAGCACAAAGAAAAACCAGGGGAAAAAAAAAGAGGTTGAGACTACCGCGCAATTTTTTTGACAATCACATATGATCGTAGACTGCGGATCTGGCTCATCTACATCAAAATGAACAACACTCTTCTCAATAACCTATAATCCATATTGAATAGCCGTTCAAGTGAGCATAACTACATAAACGCTTCTATTCGGACGTCAGTGGAGCACATGCGTAAACAGCACTTGTTATCACAACCAATATCATATTGCATTCTGCACCATTCACTATTTACGCACGCCTTCCTCCTCACCTCTAACCACAGCAATTTTTCATCGTCAATATCGTTAACAATATCAAATAATGGCTGATCATGCGCCACAGTCTCTACACTAGGATCCCACATTTCTCGAAAGGTCTCGTCCACAAGGGGAAGAGATTCTATTTGTTTGATAATCTCTGTCTGCAGAGAATGAATATTTTCCATTACCGCTGACGATAGCGGTTCTTTCTTCTTAGCTTTGCCCTTCTTTGGTTCATTTGACGATCGGCGCTTATGTGGGTTGGAAGCTAGGATTGACGCAGACTTTTCTGTGGACAACGGAAGTTTGCGGGAAGATGAAGAGGATGAGAGTGATTGCCATTTTTCCATTACTAGAGTTGGAGATCTATAAATTATTGCAGCCTTAATCGAGAATGTTGCATTGCAAGTGTAGGATTGGTTGAATATCAAAATTGAATTGGTCCCAGTCAGATCGATAGATCAGCAGTTGATTAATCAAAACAATTGTGTAGATAATAATTCCCTTACAAGAGCATGAAATAATGGTGGTGAAGGTTCATATTTTAAGAAGCTTTCCACAAAACTCGTTTCATCTTTTGACCATTCTCTGACCTCTTTAGCCCTACTGATAAGTAACGAATCAATTGGTTCAATTTTTGCATCCAATTTATCAGCTCTGGTTCAGTAATTTAACATACCCATCCCTCACAGCTATTCGATGTTCAATCCAGTTCTTGTCAGTATAAGCTCCGTTCAATGCCTGTACCAATTCGTCATCCACAGGATATATACTATGTATTATTCTTAGCCATAAGTGTATATGACGTGGTGTGAAGAATTTACTAAGTGCTATGGAATCGGCTCGTTTTTCTGATTGTCTTCTGCGTTTAGAGAGAGAGTAAGTCATTTCAACAAGAATGATATGGAACAACAAGTTAACAGATTGAATATTAACGCCACAGACAATTGGTCAAATTTTATAAGCCACAACAAGATGTTTGTTTTGCCACTTGTGAAACTTGTGTTCGATTTATTTAGTAGATTTCATGTAGATCACTTTGCATGATAGAATTCATTGTGAAAAGGTCTAGAAAGTTCCCAATATTAATACAGTCAGACCTCCTTACAGTCACACCCTATATAGTCACACCTCTACATAAGAACGTTATTTTTTGAAACGGACCTTAACTTAGTTAATTTACCTCTTTATAGTCACAAATCGTTTATAATCACTATCACCACATAATCTGTAACGTACATATTATTTTTATTAGTAATTTGACCTCTCTATAATCACTAATTTCCGATTGGCCGCAGATTAATGAAACCTGATTGGTTATAAAATTAATCTTATCAGTGATTATCATTTGCTTTTCTATCGACACCTACTTATCTTCAAATTGACACAAAAAAAATCATATAAAATCTCATTTTTTCCATACACAATTGTTCCTTCTACTTGTCTCTTTGTTATGCCACCAGATCGACAGCCTAAACAACGCCGTTCAGCTATTAGTGATGACATTAAGCGTCAAATATGCGAATGGGCGGAAGCAAATAAAAACGAAAAACACCATGAAATTGCTCAACATTTTAACGAAAAAAACCTTAATGTGAAGATTGACCGAAGTACTGTGTCTAAAATTTTGAAAGAAAAAGACAAGTGGAAGGTCGTAGTTAGTGCTGAAGTTTCGACTAAAACATTTAGGTACGCAGTTTTATTTTAATAACACTTTGAAACTTCATTACATCTAATGAATTTTCTAAAAACCTAGGCACAGAGAGGCTAAATTTCCATTATTAGATCATGCTATGAGTCTATGGGTAGAAAATGTAACAGCGGGAGGCGTTACCTTAACTGATTTGTTAATTAAAGAAAAAGCTAAGGTTTTTGCTCAAGCATTTAACATACAGGAAAGTGAATTGATGTTTTCTAACGGCTGGCTTGAGAAATTTAAAAAACGCAACGATATCGTGCACACGGAGAAGCAGGAAGTGCCCCATTGGAATCTCTTACAGAAGAACGAACGAAATTGCGTAGACTTTTGGGCCGGTTTACCCTTGATCGAATTTATAATATCGACGAAACAGGTCTTTTTTACCGAATGCCACCGAATCAAACACTTTCAAGCAAACCTGTTCTTGGCCAGAAGAAAGATAAAACTAGAATAACGGTTCTTCTTGGTGTCAATGCGACAGGAACTGATAAACTTATGCCATGGGTAATCGGTAATGCGAAACGTCCGAGACCTTTTTCACGAATTAATTTACAACGGCTTCCCGTTTATTATCGTGCAAATCCCAAAGCATGGATGAATTCGTCAATTTTTGAAGAAATACTTCGGCATTTGGACAACCATTTTAGAGCACAAAATAAAAAAATCCT